>JAVIAB010000051.1:65801909-66012475 GCA_032433765.1 Megaustenia siamemsis | reverse complement strand
TGGTTACGCTGCTCAAGACATTTTTAATTAGATGAAACCGGGTTATTTTCAAAGCGACTACGGACAAAACATTTTTTGTCAAAGGAGAAAAATGCGCTGGGGGTAAAAAGCAAGAGCGAATAACAGTGATGCTATGCACTAACATGTTGGGGAAACGAGAACCGGCTTTAGTGATTGGGAAAGCAGCTAACCCTAGGATTTTTAAAAACATCAACATAAACACACTGCCAGTGATTTACAGAAACAACAAAAATGCATGGATGACTGCAGCTATATTTGAAGATTGGCTGAAAAGTTTTGACCGTAAGATGCAGAAAAAAAAGCGCCACATTATTTTATTTGTTGACAACGCTACCTGTCATCCCAAGATCGAACTACAGAATGTTAAGCTGCAGTTTCTGCCACCCAACACAACTGCATTAGTTCAACCCCTAGACCAGGGTGTCATTCAGACATTTAAATTAAAGTTTAGACAAAAACAGCTTCTACATCTTATCACAGTTATGGAATCAAACAAGGATGCTTCCGGAACCGAACTCATGAAACAGTCAATTTACTGGATGTAGTCTACTGGATTGCTGCAGCATGGAAAGAAGTGGACAACTCAACCATCCTTAAGTGTTTCTGTAAAGCAGGTTTTCATTGTCCTGCTGAAACACACGCATATTCTCTGACGCACATGGAATCTGCATCAAAGACCGACGTGCAAATTGTTTCTACTGCAATTTCTACTGCTTTGGATAACCTTTCAAAGAATTGTTTGGATACCAATGACAGACATCTCCATGATTGATTCAGGGCTCCAAACTTGCAACACAATAGAAACAAACTGGGATCTTCCTGCCACTGCAATTTTAGCTGCTGAGGATGTGAATAGTGAATCAGACAACGAACAAGATTCTACTGACATTGAGAAAACATACACTATCGCAGATGCACATAATGCTTTGGAGCTTCTGCGCACCTATTCAATAACAAACGGGAGATCTGACATACTAGACGTTATCATGGAATTGAGAGAAAAATTGAACTTATCGTTTATTTCATCTGTCAAACAACAGACTACCATATTGGATTTTTTTTCAAGTCAAAAGTGATACATGTACAGTATAAGTGGAATCTGTGTATGTGTGTTTTATTTTGTGTGTTTAACTATCGTGTTTTATGAAAAGTGTCCAACCAGTGGCTATTGTAGACCGACATGTGCACTATGTTCTACTCATGGATTACGCTGATTTGCAGGTTAGTTTTTCATAGTGCTTAGGATAAAATTTTTTTTATCGCTCTATTTATTATGTGAAACCTGTGAGGCAGGACCACCTGTCCTATGGGACCAGTTTTTGAAAGTCCCGTGAATGGTCGCCTTAGACAGGTTCGACTGTAGTATGTTACTTTAGTAACCTATTTTCGATAAGTTGGTTGTTTAGTATCCACGTGTTACTTTTGTGACCTAACTTCGCTAAGTTGGTTTTTTAGTATCCACGTGTTACTTTTGTAACCTAATTTCGATAGTTTGTGTATCTCGTTGTTTACTTTTCTTGTTTTCTTTTCTTGTAATGTTTCAATTTCTTTTCTACAGATGTCTAACACTTGTCATCTCTGCTCCAAAACTTTCACCCGGAGCCGGATCGTAAAACGACACGTTGCTAGTGTACATGGGCGTCAGGAATACAAATGTGATGTTTGTGAACGAGTATATAATAGAGCTGACAATCTTGCCAAACATATCAAGACAGAGCATCCTGCGTCTCTTGTATCAGCAGTTCCTGTATCACCAACTCCTGTGTCAACAGGTCACGTACCTTCGAAAGAGACCAGTGTTACCCCATATATCTGCCACATTTGTCAACAAATTTCACTGGGCAAGCCATCTGCAAGTACATCTTGCTAGCCATGACATAGCTGTGGACACCTCAACACCATCAACACTACCAGGCCCACTGGTATCGACAACCTCACGCAACGGGCAGTAAAGAGTTCGACTCAAGAGCCCTCAAAGAGACCAAGATTATTAATGAAATAGACTCTTTAAATAAGTTACCTCAAGATATTAAGAAGATATATAAGAACAACTGGTTAGCTATTAAAACACATGAACGTAGGACCAAATACATGGACACGTACACTATATTTCATCAGCCTGATACTCCTATAGATTGGAAGACCCTTGTAAACCCAATTTTTCTAGCCCAGAAAAAACGTTTCAAGGTGAATTATAGTCATCATCTAGTTTTAAGACATAGGGAGACACAGGGGCTGCGTTACTTTCACGCCAGCTCGAATAACGCGACAGGGTTAGACAAACCCTGTTAGTTAACAACAGAAATGATTTTGAAACGTTTGTTGATAGATTAAATGAAAGTGATATATTAGGGTATGCAAATAAAAACAGGGAGACAACCAAATATACATTAGAAGCCTTAGTCAGTACGAGTGTTTATGTTTATAAACTTCAAGATTATCCTATAGGGTGTCTGATAGATATCCCACCCTACATTGCATCAAATCATGGTATTAATATCCTTCAAACCGATTCCCATTCTAAAGTTTACAATGATAATCTCTGCTTCTTCCGTTGTCTAGCTATCCATCGAGGAACTTCAAATACTGATGTTAGGAAGGTTTCGAGACTACTTTTCAAACAGTTTAACCCGTCTCTAAAGTTAAGTAACTTTCACGGTGTAACTCTTGCTGAAATGTCTCTCTTAGAAAGTTGTTTTTCAGTAAACATAGATATTTTTGAGTTTGATTCTGAACAAGCCTTGCGTATTGTCCTGAGAAGTGGCAGTAGTTATAGTGAAACTCTCCGTCTTTTACTTTACAAAAACCACTTCTTTTATATAAACGATCTTTCCAGGGCTAGTAAAAGTTTTTCTTGTGGAAAATGTGGGAAATTGTGGAAGAAGTTTGGCGTATGGATAGGCATGAAAAAACTTGCAATGGGGATTGGCTGTAGAGACATATAAAGGTGGTGTTTATTCTTCACCTGAAAGTGTATGGGACGCATCAGCGCTGAAGGAATAAGTACTCCAGCGTGTTTTATTTACCCATTCAGGGCGACATTCGATTATGAATGTTATTTTGATAATGGGAATGTTCCCCAAGAGACGCACTCGACTACCTTTGTAGCTAAACACATACCCCTCTCCTGCTCTGTAGCGTCAAATGTCCCTGGGTGGGAGGCCCAAAATGCTTCATAACCAAGGGTGACCCACAAATTTTAGTTAGTCAGATGCTTGATTATCTCACTGGTATAGCTGCTAAGGCATACTCGTTGTTGCGAGCTCGGTTTGAAAGTATTTTTACTCAACTCCATGGTCTGAATAAAGACAAGATAGTAGTTAGGTTTGATGAGTATTTAAAAGAGCTTCCAGTAATAGGGTTTAACTCGGGGAAATATGACGTCAACGTCATTAAACCTTATTTAATAAAGCACTTCATGGATGCCGCTCCACAAGTGGACGACGAAGGTGATAGTATGGAAGAAGAAGAAGACGCTGATGTTATCAAGAAGAGGAAGATAAAATGGACGTAGACTACAAAGTACCAAAACCGTTCAAGTTTATAGTTAAAAGAAACAATAACTTTATGTGTATTGCAACACAGAATCTAAAATTCTTAGATATAGTAAACTATCTAGCCCCCGGGTTTAGCTATAGTAAATATCTGGCGCTTATAAGATTAGTGAGACAAAGGGTTACTTTTGTTATGAATATATAGACGACCCCCAAAAGTTGGACGAGACAGAACTACCCCCACACGAAACGTTTTATTCGTCGTTAAAAAATTCCAACATTTCCAAGGAGGAGTACGCTCTGTGCAAAAAGGTCTGGAAGGACAATAACATGACCACCTTAGGACTTTTTGGTGTGGTATAATAACAAAGATGTAGTCCCTTTTTAGAAGCCTTGGAGCAGCAGGTTCGCTTTTATGGGGAGCGGGGTGTAGACTGTTTTAAAGACGCCATTTCGGTTCCGGGTGTTTGTTTAAAGTATCTTTTTAAGACCGTTGATAGGGGTGTAATGTTTAGTTTATGTTCGAGCAAACAGGCGAGTCTACACAAAATGATTAGAGATAATATCGTTGGGGGTCCCTCTATAATTTTCCATAGGTATCACGAGGTAGGCAAAACGTTTATTAGGGGCGGAAAGGTAGTCAAATCCATCCAAGGTTACGATGCCAACGCGTTGTATCTTTGGGCTCTGATGAACCCAATGCCAACAGATTATCCAATTATTAGAAGAATGGAGACCGGGTTTAGGGTCGAAAAAGATAACTATTATGTCCAACAAAGTAGAGAGTGGCTAACGTGGGTTGCTCACCAAAAAGGGGTGGAGTTGAAAACTCAGTTTAATGGAGGGAGTTTCGGTTAGGTGATAGAAACATCCCGTGGATGGGTGGGATAAATCCAATAGAAGAGGCTACAATTTTCATGGTTGTCTGTACCATGGTCACAAAGACTGTCCCCTCACCAAAGATAAAGATAGAAACCCTGTTAATAATAGCCCTTGTTCGAGCTGTTTGAAAAAACCTGTGAGATACACACCTACCTAACCGAGGAGGTAAAAGTCCCAGTAGAAGTTATGTGGGAATGTGAGTGGCAGGCTCTGAAAAAGTCTGACCCAACCATTAGGGCTTTCCTTTCTAAAGCCATCCCTAGAGCTAGACCCTCTTACTCTAAAGAAGGGCTCCCTCTCAGTGATAAACAGATTCTGGCTTCTATTTCAGATGGACATGTTTTGGTTAGTGGAATGTGATCTACACGTCCCCGACCGCTGAAGGAACATTTCAGTGAGATGACTCCAATTTTCAAAATATTGACGTCACGCGTGATGATATTGGACCGTTTATGGGTGAATATGCCCTCAAACATAACTTGTTGTCAACCCCTCGTCGCACCCTAATCGGTAGTTATATCGGGGAAAAAATTTTGTTGGCAACACCACTGTTAAAATGGTATTTAGACCACGGCTTGGAGGTAACAAAAATTTATCAAGTGATAGAATATCAACCGTCTAGTTGTTTTAAAAAGTTTGGCGAAATGGTTTCTGACGCTAGGCGGGCTGGTGATCTAGACGAAAGTCAATCTATAGTAAGCGATACGATGAAGCTCTTAGAAACTCAGCCTACGGGAAGACTCTAACCAATAAGGCCAATCATAGCGCTGTCTCGTACGTTCAGGGGGATGAGATATCGAAAATGATTAATAGTTCCCGGTTTAAAAAGATGACTGAAATAGGGGAGGATCTTTTTGAAATTGAGATGGAGAAAAAGAAAACTGTTTGGGACTTGCCCCTACAAATGGTTTCTTCGTCTATCAATATGCAAAACTTCGTATGTTAGATTTTTATTTCGAGTTCTTAGATAAGTTTGTAGATAGGTCCAACTTTCAGTTATGTGAAACAGATACTGATAGTTTATACTTAGCCTTAAGCGCACCTAAGCTAGAGGACATAGTTAAGTCAGGTCTGCGGGATGAGTTTAATAGTGTATATAAAGACTGGTTTCCTGCCGAGTTTTGCGATGAGCATATTAGCAAGACAGACTGTATAAACTGTAAGGGTGTTAAAGCGTACACCAAACGAACGCCCGGGCTTTTTAAACTAGAGTACGAAGGGACAGCTCTTGTTAGCTTATGTAGTAAGACGTACCATTGTAGTGGGGATTACGATAAAATCAGTTGTAAAGGGCTAAGCAAGCAACACAACAAATTAGATAAAGATATGTTTTTAGAGGTTCTCGCCACGCAAAAGGCCAAGGGTGGGAAAAATGTAGGTTTCAAAGTCTTAAATAATTCCATATTTTCCTACAGTCAAACAAGAAATGCTCTTTCCTATTTCTATATAAAAAGAAAGGTAGCTGATGATAACGTCTCGACTACGCCTTTAGATATTTAACTCTTTACACTACCAGCTTAGCCTAACCAGGAATCTCTAACAGTTTCACCCCTTATGATTCATCGACGCCACATAGCTAAGTAGACATCCAACTACATAGGTATAACTAAATGTTATCCTTGTACTATATATTTACTCAATGTACTGAGTATTTTGTAATGTTATATAATATCAATGTATGTTATACACCTATTGAGATAATAAAAGAATAAAATATATCTTTGTCTTTGTTTTATATTGACTGTTTTTCATTGATGTTGTATAATCTACTAACCTATCACTAACGATCAAGTACATAAAGAACTCCAAAGTCAGCATACACCAGACATAAACAGGTCACTTCCGGGGTCACCTGGACTAGCGGTCATGGTTAACTCCACCGCACCTACGGTACATTAGGTGCGCCGCGCACCTACTATATATCTTTGTTAATTTACGGGCCAAATGCTAACAAATACAACATTGTATACTACTCACGATGATTTGTTTACACCAACAACTCCTCGATAATTTGTTCACAACAACAACTCCGCAATAACTTGCTCGCAACAACAACTCGACGATAACTTGTTCACAACAACTCCACGATGATTTGTTTACACCAACAACTCCTCGATAATTTGTTCACAACAACAACCCCACGATAATTTCTTCACAACAACAACTCCACGATAATTTGTTCACAACAACAACTCCTCGATAATTTCTTCACACCAACAACTCCTCGATTATTCTTCACGCCAACAACTCCTCGATTATTTCTTCACGCCAACAACTCCACGATAATTTCTTCACGCCAACAACTCCTCGATAATTTCTTCACACCAACAACTCCTCGATTATTTCTTCACACCAACAACTCCTCGATAATTTCTTCACAACAACAACTGCTCGATAATTTGTTCACAACAACAACTCCGCAATAACTTGCTCGCAACAACAACTCGACGATAACTTGTTCACAACAACTCCACGATGATTTGTTTACACCAACAACTCCTCGATAATTTGTTCACAACAACAACCCCACGATAATTTCTTCACAACAACAACTCACGATAATTTGTTCACAACAACAACTCCTCGATAATTTCTTCACACCAACAACTCCTCGATTATTTCTTCACGCCAACAACTCCTCGATTATTTCTTCACGCCAACAACTCCACGATAATTTCTTCACGCCAACAACTCCTCGATAATTTCTTCACACCAACAACTCCTCGATTATTTCTTCACACCAACAACTCCTCGATAATTTCTTCACAACAACAACTCCTCGATAATTTGTTCACAACAACAACTCCACGATAATTTCTTCACGCCAACAACTCCTCGATAATTTCTTCACACCAACAACTCCTCGATTATTTCTTCACACCAACATCTCCTCGATAATTTCTTCACAACAACAACTCCACGATAATTTATTCACAACAACAACTCTTCGATAATTTGTTCACAACAACAACTCCGCGATAACTTGTTCACAACAACAACTCCACGATAACTTGTTCACAACAACTCCACGATGATTTCTTCATACCAACAACTCCTCGATAATTTGTTCACAACAAAAACTCCACGATAACTTGCTCGCAACAACTCCACGATAATTTGTTCACAACAACAACTCCACGATAATTTGTTCACAACAACAACTCCACGATAATTTGTTCACAACAACAACTCCACGATAATTTGTTCACAACAACAACTCCACGATAATTTGTTCACAACAACAACTCCTCGATAATTTCTTCACACCAACAACTCCTCGATAATTTCTTCACACCAACTCCACGATAACTTGCTCGCAACTCCACGATAACTTACTCGCAACAACAACTCCACGATAACTTGTTCACAACAACTCCACGATGATTTCTTCACACCAACAACTCCTCGATAATTTGTTCACAACAACAACTCCACGATAACTTGCTCGCAACAACTCCACGATGATTTCTTCACACCACACAACAACTCTCGATAATTTGTTCACAACTCCTCGATAATTTGTTCACAACAACAACTCCACGATAACTTGTTCACAACTCCACGATGATTTCTTCACACCAACAACTCCACATAACTTGTTCACTACTCCTCGATAATTTGTTCACAACAACAACTCCACGATAACTTGTTCACAACACTCCACGATGATTTTCTTCACACCAACAACTCCTCGATAATTTGTTCACAACAACAACTCCACGATAACTTGCTCGCAACAACTCCACGATGTTCCCAACAACGTTTACGTGATAAACGTTCTCGAGGCCAACTTCCACAAATTTGGGTCCCAACACCAACCCAATATACCAATTGCTCCCGACACCAACCCAGTATACAATCGCTCGGGGAGAATTGAAAAAAAAAAGAAGAAATGGTATGGTAAAAGCTTTACGTGATTGATGGACCACACAGATTTGAACGACGTTTCGTCTCAATAAGCGTTTAGCAGTAACAAACAAACACCACGCACACACAGATATGTAACTAATAAAACTAATCATACATAGCTAACTAATAATGAATATCCAAAACAAAATAATCGAAACTTGTTTCCCTGTGTCGTGACCGTGGTCAGAATGGGAAAGAGAGAGTCACACGGGTGTAGCTAGCTGTAATTATACCGTGCTGGTCAAGACCGTGTGAAGGTTCTAAAAATATGCGAGTGGGAGGAACGCTGTCTAGGTTACTTCGACTGCAAAAACACTGACAATGTCTAAAAGTATCTAAGGGCCCACAAATACTGTATACACACAGATACGTGTATACATATATATATGTACAAACAGACATGTACATCTCTCTCTCTCTCTCTCTCTCTCTCTCTCTATATATATATATATAGATATATATATTATATATATATATATAATACATATACATATACATATATATATACATACACACATATATATATATATATATATATATACATGCATATATATATACCAATACCCATACATATAAACACATACATGTATATGCATAACCATACGGGGACAAACATATATTTGTAGAAATGTGCGCATAATGCCCACATAACCAGAAGAGTACAACACCGAGGTCAGTGTGCAAACACAAAGGAGAATGAATAGGACAGAAGAATAACAGGTACTCAAAAGCGGAAAGAGTGAGATGTCTGAGAGTGGGGTACAATAACAACATATGAAGTATAAGTAGTACAGAAAAAAAGGGTATAGGAGACCACCGAAGTGTCTCAGTGGGGACTAGTGGAGGAGACTATGAATAGCATGGCATAGTGGATAGACTAAGTGTCCAAACATGAGCAGCAGAGAAGGCTATGCAATAGGGAAGGAGCAACCAATAGAAAAAATATGTGTACAAGTGAGATACATTCATGCCTCGTGGGGTCAGCGAACCAAACTGGACTATGAGGCGATTCTCCAAAGCAACTGGCTGGGGTCGCCAGGGTCACAAAGGACAATACAAGTGATACGGATGTCGCCTTTTGCCCTTGTGCTCTGAGGAGTTTGAAATGGGAAGACACTGGAGCGCCAGTAGTCTGTTGGACAGCTCGCAGATGTTCACAAAAATCTTTCAGCTAATCTTCCTCCAGACTCACCAATACAGTCATGTGGCATCGTTGGCATATGATGGCATAAATGATGTTACGGGACACACATGTGAAGCCATGCTTAATCTCGAACCTTCCGTTAGGGAATAAGACAGAGTCAGTGGGGAGTACATAGGCACAGGTGATACAGTTACGACCACAAGGGGCCATAACCATGTGTTCATGGTCGGAGCGAGAAAGATGGCTCCTAACCAGAATATCTCCCAAATTTCTGTCACGTTTGAAGGCGATCATAAGGGGATCACTAAAAAGAAGACGAGTAGTGGGATCAGAGTGAGGATGGAACGATAACGGTTGAGTATCTTCACAGCAGCCAAGTTGTGAGGATGATAGGTGAGGGTGAGTATAGTTCTTTCAGAGAGGGGGGCGGTTGGAAGGAGTGAGTGCCTCGGGACGAGAGATAAGGAGGGCCCGCTTGAAGGCAGACTGAGGATCGAATCTGGATAAAGCCGGTGGCTAAAGAAACCTAACATGAGGTGAGTCTGTTGGAGGAAATCTTGGTCATAGTGGCAGATGCGACGAAGATGTAATAACTTTGAGAACGTAATCGAATCACGACAGAATTGTACCCCACTCCCAGACATCACTCTTTCCGCCTTTTGAGTACCTGGTATTCTTCAGTCCTAAGTTTTCTCCATTGTGTTTGCACACTGACCCCGTGTGTACTCTTCTGGTTCTGTGGGCGTTATGCGCACATTTCTACACATATATCATTGTCCCCGTATGGATGTGCATATGCATGTATGTGTTTATATGTATGGGTATTGGTATATATATATATATATATATATATATATATATGCATGTATATGTATATATACATGTATATGTAGATATATATAGATATGTGCATGTTTATTTGTACATGCATATATTATACACGCATCTGTGTGTGTGTGTATACAAGTATTTGTGGGCCCTTTGCAGTCGAGGCAACCTAGACAGCGTTCCCCCACTCGTATATTTTTAGAACCCTTCACACTGTCCTGACCAGCAGTGTATAATTACAGCTACACCCGTGTGACTCTTTTTTTCCCATTCTGACCACGGTCCACGACATAGGGATGAAATTTTTCTTTTCCTAAACCAGTTTCGATTATTTTGTTTGGATGTTTCATTACTAGTTAGTTATGTAGGATTAATTTTATTTACGTACACATCTCTGTGTGCGTGTTGTTTGTTTGTTCCTGTTAAAGGCTTATGGAGCCGAAACGTCTTTCAAATCTGTATCGTCTATCAATCACGTAAAGCTTTTACCATACCATTTTTTCTATTTATTCTCGCTCACATTTAGCTTTACTGCAGCACCGCATTTTTATGCATTGATTTTCACTTCTTTGCCTTAACCCAATACAAATTGCTCCCAACACCAAACCAGTATACACATTGCCTTAAACACCAACCCAGTATACAAATTACTCCCAACACCAACCCAGTATACATATTACTCCCAACACCAAACCAGTATAAAAATTACTTCCAACAATCCAGTATACACATTTTTCCTAACACCAACCCAGTAAACAAATTGCCTTAAATACCAACCAGTATAAAATTGCTCCCAACAACCCAGTACACAAAAAATTACTTCCAACAACCCAGTATACAACAAATTGCACCCAACAACCCGGTATTAAACAAATTACTCCCAACAGCCTAGTATACAACAAATTACTCCAAACACCCAGTGTACAACAAATTGCTCCAAACAACCCAGTATACAACAAATTGTTCTCAACAACCCAATATACAAATTGCTCCCAACAACCCTATACATAAATTTCTCCCAAAAACTCAGTGTACAACAAATTACTCCCAACAACCCAGTATACAAATTGCTCTCAAAACCGACCCAGAATACAATAAATTGCTCCCAACAACCCAGTATACAACCAATTTCCCCCAACAACCCAGTATAAAAATTGCACCGAACAACCCAGTATACAACAAATTGCTCCTAGCAACCCAGTATACAAATTGCTCCCACAACCCAGTATACAACAAATTGCTCCCAACAACCCAGTATACATCAAATTGCTCCCAACAACCCAGTATACATAAAATTGCTCCCAACAACCCAGTATACAACAAAGTACTCCCAACAACCCAGTATACAAATTGCTCTCAATAACCCAGTATACAACACATTGCTCCCAAAACCCAGTATACAAATCGCTCTCAACATCCCAGTATACAACAAATTGCTCCCAAAAACCCAGTATTCAACAAATTACTCCCAACAACCCAGTATACAAATTGCTCTCAACACCAACCCTGTATACAATTTGCTCCCAACAACCCAGTATACAACAAATTGTTCCAAGCAACCCAAATTGCTATACAAATTGCTCTCAACAACCCAACCCTGTATACAATTTGCTCCCAACAACCCAGTATACAACAAATTGTTCCAAGCAACCCAGTATACAAATTGCTTCCAACACCAACCCAGTATACAAATTGGTCCCAAAACCAACCCAGAATACAACAAATTGCTCCCAACTCCAACTCAGTATACAAATTGCTCCCAACAACCCAGAATACAACACATTACCCACAACACCAAGCCAGTATACAAATTGCTCCAACACCAGTTAAGCTCAAAATGCTAGGAACTTATCATCAGGGAATCTATCAGTAATTGCTCCTCACTGCCAACCCAAAATACTGGCATCGCGCGCGTAGATCCAAACTGCTCTATCGCTAAATCTTATGTCACATTCGTAGCGAAACCCTGTGATATCATCATCATCATCATCATCATCATCATCATCATCATCATCATCATCATCATCATCATCATCATCATCATCATCGAGTGTCGTCTCCGCAACGAAAGTTGGCTACCATGGAGCGCCATTCTGCTATGTCTATTGCTTTGATGGTGCAGGTTGTCATAGTCTGATTTGTCCATCTTTTGATGTTACTCGTCCATGTTAGTCTTGATCAGCCTCTGCCTCTTTTACCTGGTATTTTCCCATCCAGGATTACTTTTAGTAGGCTGGTGTGTCTTTTAACATGGCCCAAAATCGCATTTGTCTTGTTTGAATTGTGATATACCTAGTACGGCAATTGAACCGCCCGTAGAAATATACCCATTGTTATGTCACGATTACTGACTCAAAGACCGCAAGTACAAAAAAAGAAAAGCTGCTCAATAAAACTGCTCTCATTGGAGGACAACAAACAAGCAATAGAACGTGCCCCACAAAACTGTCAGCTCCACGAGAGGAGTAGAGTTTAATATGATCTATAACAATCCACCCTAGTGAAAATATGACAATAACTTGTTTATGTCCTGGGTTATAGCAAGCTGCGACATTTGCGTCTTTCTGGCTCAACATATATGACTTCAGTAACAATCACTCTTAAGTTTTCTGATATTATTTCCGTTCAATAGTTTGAAATTATTTTGTCAAACACGAACTAAAACAATTTATTTCAACCAAACGGAAGATAATCAGAATGTAATTACTTTCCTCCAGTCAGGCTAAATATAATCTAGACATGTTTGTCTGTTTAATTATATTTTTTCTTCCCCCAATTTTTGTCTCTTGTTGTTTTCCAAGTGAAATAGATGAAGGCCACGAATGAAACAATTAAGAACGTCAAAAACATGAAACTCTAAACCAGGAGAAATCTTGACAAGAATAATTCTCAAGAGAGATTAGTTTCTGTGGGAAGATCAAGGCCGAAACCTGTTCAACCCAGGGAGCGGACATTCTTGAGATCGATTTGAAATCACGTCGTCTTGGTCTTAACCTCACTCCTTCCTCTGTCCTCCAGTCACCCATCACTCACTAGAGGCGGACTTGGTATTTAACATCAAGAGTGGATTACTGTTCTTTTGACATCCTTACATTTGTTAAATTGTACATTAATGTTTGCCACGAGGAACGCTGTCCGCTACGCCCTTATCACCAAGCCAAGCTCCAGTCCCCCCCCCCCCAAAAAAAAAAAAACAACAACAACAACAAAACAAAACGCGTTTCTCCTCGCTACTCAACCCCATACACTTCCCAACATATGTTATCAACCATTTATCAACATTGCCATGTAACATTTCCATTCAACCGTGCCATTTTCTCGATATTTCTTTGTGGCATACCACAACTAAAGAAATGTTTAGTCTTTACATCATCCGGCCTTAAAAGGACGTTAATTGGGTATAGATGCGTTCTGTTATGGTTTGTATGATATTTGTGCCTTTCGGCCCCGCACATCCGACTTCAAAACTGCATCATATTTTATCACCATGAGTAATATACAGCATTTCAGAGCGGAGGGGAGTGGAACTGCTTTTTTTTTTTTTTTAATTGCTATTTCGAGCGCCATTTACGAAACATTCCATGTTCTGTCTATCCACCATTTTCGAGGACGCCCTCTTTGTGGATTATTTTCGTAGCGTCTGTTGGCATCTCTGTGAATCGTGTTTATGTGTAGTTATTTCTGTTTGTCACGTGGTCAAGCAATTTTGTTTACTGTTTTGTTAGCACTCTACTTCGGTTTTGAAAAAAAATGTGGGGGGGGGGGGGGGGATTTAGGGTTAGAGGGTTAGAGGTGGTTCCATATTATGTGTTCTTTAATTCTAATTTTTGTCTCACAAATTGTCTCTCTTCACCCCCCCCCCTCCCCGCCCTTCCTTTGCGCCTGAAACATTTCATTTATGCGGTATTTAACTTGTAGATCATTCTAGAATCCTGTGTCAGTAATTGGTAATGCAAATAGACAATAACGTAATTTTAACCAGAGAAATGATGTGCAGTGTTTAACTAGATTTCTTGGAACTAAAAAATTATATATTTGTCACTACCAATTTTTTTTTTTTGTAAGGTGACGGTGTGACTTTGTAGTTAGTGCACTCACCTGCCGACCTGTCACTTTGTAGTTAGTGCACTCACCTGCCGACCTGCCACTTTGTAGTTAGTGCACTCACCTGCCGACCTACCACTTTGTAGTTAGTGCACTCACCTGCCGACCTGCCACTTTGTAGTTAGTGCACTCACCTGCCGACCTGCCACTTTGTAGTTAGTGCACTCACCTGCCGACCTACCACTTTGTAGTTAGTGCACTCACTGCCGACCTACCACTTTGTAGTTAGTGCACTCACCTGCCGACCTGCCACTTTGTAGTTAGTGCACTCACCTGCCGACCTACCACTTTGTAGTTAGTGCACTCACCTGCCGACCTACCACTTTGTAGTTAGTGCACTCACCTGCCGACCTACCACTTTGTAGTTAGTGCACTCACCTGCCGACCTGCCACTTTGTAGTTAGTGCACTCACCTGCAGACCAGAAGGTTCGGGCTTCAAATGCTAGTTTAGGATCTTTTTTTTCTTTCCGACCAAACATTCTCGCGGGGTCTTTCTTTTAGTGTTCACACAGCAACGGGTACACGGGCATGTAGGCATAGCTGAAGACAAAGAGGCAATATTGTGTACCGTTATACCCGACACATTCGTCTTCATCGTGGGTACCTTTGCTAAACAAGTCTTGCCCGAGCAGCGACCATTTTGAACAGCTCTTTTCAACTTTTAACTGGCAATGATTCTTCAACGTGCGCGGGTGCACATGAAACCTGAATTTTGCCGTTATCCGAGAGGGTTAGACATCAGGTCTCATTACTCATAGACAAAGGGAGGGTAACGCCACGAAGACATCACGGATTCAGTTTTTAAAAAAATTCCCACAGCCTGTGGTGAGGTTTCAACCTAGGACCTTCTTGTCAAGAGGCCGACGTCTTGTCCTTTAGACCATCCACCTCCCTATCTTTTCTCAGTCGATATCTGTCCTACTTCATTTTATGGGTAAGTAAAAAAGGTAAAGTACCCCCGTCACGCCAAGTGACGTATAGGAAATATGGTGTTGGTGACCATAAATTTTACAGACCTTCGGCACATGATTTATGTGGTCGGTATTACGCCCGTACCGCTTTACTTTCCCAGAAAAAAACCGGTACTCATTAAAGGCTGGGTGAATCGGAAGCCGTCGGTTGGGATCGAACCCTACCTTTTGTCCTTTGTAGTCCAATTCTAGTTAAAATATTACTAAGAATCATCATGAGACGTGTAAGGAACAAAATAAAACCAGAAATAAGTGAGGAACAATGTGGATTTGTGGAAGGAAAGGGCACCAATAATGCAATATACATATTAAGAACATTGATAGAAAGATTTATAGAGGTAAAGAAAGATCTATATATGTGCTTTATAGACTACACGAAAGCATTTGACAAAGTAAAGCACGTGGAAATAATCAATATGCTGGAGAAATTAAACATTGATGGCAAGGATCTGCGAATCATAAAAAACATGTACTGACAACAAGCAGCAGCTATACGAATTAACAACCAAACAGGACAATTTCAATTGATAAAACAAGGCGTCAGACAAGGCTGTGTTCTGTCACCGGAATTGTTTTCACTTTACAACGAACATATTAAGAGATCAATAGTAGACAAAAAAGGAATTGAAGTCAACGGTCACAACATAAATAATTTACGATATGCGGATGACACAGTCTTAATAGCAGAGACAGAGAATGAGCTACAAGAAATGATAGATATAATAGTAAAAGAAAGCAACAAGAAAGGTCTCAGTTTGAATAGTAAGAAAACAGAAGTAATGGTTATATCGAAGAAACAATCATCACCATCACGCAGCATAAAAATAAACAAGACAAATCTGAAACAAGTGCAACGTTTGAAATACTTGGGCACAGTGATAACATCAGATGGAAGATGCAACACAGAAATAAAAAGAAGAATAGCTCAGGCCAAAATAGCATTTCAGAAAATGAAAAATATCTTATGCAACAAATCTATGTCAATAGAAATGAGAAAGAGAGTTCACCGATGCTATATAGAACAAATTCTGACCTATGGAAGCGAATCATGGACAATAGACAAACAAATGAAAGAACGAGTAGAGGCTACAGAGATGGGATTTCTCAGAAGAATGTTGAAAGTTCCCTGGACAGCTAAAAAGACCAATGAGAAAGTTCTCAAAGAGGCCAACACAAAAAGGGAGCTCTTAAAAAACATCAGAAAGAAGCAATCAACATTTTTTGGGCACATCATGAGAAGAGGAAAGTTGGAATACTTGGTTACAACTGGCAAAATAAAAGGAAAGAGAGATCGCGGACGACAAAGAGAGAAAATACTGGATAGCTTGGTGTCATGGCATGGAAAACAGTCAACAACAGAACTCATACGATGCACTGTAGATAGAAGATTGTGGAAGGACATGATCGCCAACGCCAACCGGTATGAT
Organism: Megaustenia siamemsis; assembly: GCA_032433765.1. NCBI lineage: Eukaryota > Metazoa > Mollusca > Gastropoda > Stylommatophora > Ariophantidae > Megaustenia > Megaustenia siamemsis. The sequence goes on along the minus strand of JAVIAB010000051.1, from coordinate 65,995,694 downwards.
ACATGATGATGATGATGAGTCCAGTTCACTAACCACTTAGCTATCGCGGCTCCCTCTTCTTATGGGTACCAGAGATATTTTCTGTAAAGTACTCGTAAAAGCATCGAGAAAGTTAACTGGTTATCTACTACTTGGAGGACTCACCTTTACAGATTGTAGGTAAGGGATGAACACCTGTGCCCCATGTATAATGAGAGCGTTTATGTTAATAGGTATCTTTGTTTTCTTTCTGGTGTTCACCAGGTGCCTACTAAAGGAAGCAATAATCATCCGTCTTTAAACGAAAGTTAAGTGGCCGAAGACGTGTTTTGTTGTTTTTATTTACTCCTTTCGGACCAACATATCCGACTTCAGAACAGCATTTTTCGATACCAGGTTGCTTTCCCTCTCCGATCCCCATTCGTTCCCTCAAACTGGATATTCCGTTTCAGACGCACAGTTTGGGGAGGAGCAGGGTCTTGATTAGCTATGTTGTTCGCAACCTATCCTGACACAGTCAGCTATGAGTCGCCGACAGCACTTAGCTCAGTTGCTGGACGGTCGCCTTGGCCTCGTATTATCTAATATAATAATTGTTTCCATCACCATCAACATTATTTGTAACATCGCCATGGTAATCGTGATGTTGTTTATTACATGTTGAGTGTGGGGGTAATGTCCTAGATGCACAGGTTTCATGATAAAGTAAAGTTAAAAATAAATGCCACGTCACTTCAAGTGTCGTATAGGGAATATGGTGATCATAAACTTTATCAGTGGCTTATACTGGTTTTGGGGTCTGGGCTACCACTGACATAATAAATAAAAACATACATTATATTCAGTAGGCTAACATAAAGTAATATTTTCTAATGACATCTCTACATTTTAAATTACTTCCTTATTTATGTTAATTATATCCGTCTTGTTTGGGACGAAAATGTCTTGATGACTTTGTCATTGAAAGTACTGTTGGGTTGGTTTCTAAGTTTCTGAGGGAATGATTTCTCAATGGACATTAATGCCAAACCAGATAAGCGTTCTTGTGTCTGAGTTGAGCGACAATAAGATTTGATTCTCTTCAGAGCAGAAAAAGTTCTTTCTACAGATGCTGATGCGCATAACGTATTTATAAATAGCTAAGGAAGTTCCGGTAATTAGACATAGTTTCACTTTCACTTTGTGACGATTCTGATTGGCTAGAGCTAAATAACCCATGAAACCGCATTCTCTAGCGGTAACACTAACTATATTATTTTGACTCCCATTTTTGAATGTCAAGGTTGTTAATACTAGGTCAGTATAGAGGAAAAATTTACCGCTCGCTACCAGAGGTTTCAATGCAGAAAAGTTTCGGTTTCATTCACAAACGTTATAGTGGCCAGAGAAAACCTTGCTTTAATAAATGCAAATCAAAGCAAAAAATATATTGGTTTACGAAATGTGTAATAGAATATTCGAAAATTCGTAATATAATTATTTTTAAAAATATAATAAATTATCAATTCCTTTTGCATTACGTTATTATGTTCAGGCTACCGGCTATAGCTGCGGTATCATAGAGAATACGCTACTGATCTTTATAGACCTTCAGCACTTGATATTTGGGGTAATGTGATCGGTAGTACGCCCGTGCCAATTCCCCATGAAAAAAAAAATCCAGTACCCATTTAAGGCTGGGTTAACCCGGAAGCCATCGATCGGGATCGAACCCATGTGGGACCTCTTGTCCTTAGCAGTCCAGTTCACTAATCACTGAGCTATCACGGCTCCCCGGTTTCATAAAGATCTTTATATTTTCTCGCCGACTACGATGTGAAAATGAATACGTGGCACGTAATGTTAAGGAAAACAGTAATAATTAAAAAGAAAGCGCCTTCTTCTTCTTATTATTTCCTCCCTCATTTGCCTTTCAGCGTCGAGGGGAGATATAATTTGCGGTTTTACTCTTGTGTTCGTCTCTGCTGCTATTATGTTTTCTACTGCTTCTAGTATTCCGTCGAACCATCTTTTTCGTGGTCAACCCATTTGAGACATCAGTAGATATTTGTGATATAAGAAGGTATTTGAGACATCAGTAGACATTTGTGATATAAGAAGATATTTGAGACATCAGTAGACATTTGTGATATAAGAAGATATTTGAGACATCAGTAGGCGTTTGTGATATAAGAAGATATTTGAAACATCAGTAGACATTTGTGATATAAGAAGATATTTGAGACATCAGTAGACATTTGCGATATAAGAAGATATTTGAGACATCAGTAGACATTTGTGATATAAGAAGATATTTGAGACATCAGTAGACATTTGTGATATAAGAAGATATTTGAGACATCAGTAGACATTTGTGATATAAGAAGATATTTGAAACATCAGTAGACATTTGTGATATAAGAAGATATTTGAGACATCAGTAGGCATTTGTGATATAAGAAGATATTTGAGACATCAGTAGACATTTGTGATATAAGAAGATATTTGAGACATCAGTAGACATTAGTAGTATACAAGGGTGTATTTGGTTAGTATTTAGGCGCTAAATTAACAAAGATATATAGTAGGCGCGCGGCGCGCCTAATGTACCGTAGGCGCAGGGGGGAGTTAACCGTGACATTTCGTGTCGGGATGTTGACCTCTAGTCCTGGTGACCCCGGAAGTGCGCTGTTTATGTCTGGTGTGTGCTGACGTTTCGAGTTCTTGATATACTTGAGCGATAGTGATAGGTTAGTAGATTATACAACATCAATGAAAAACGATCAATATAAAACAAAAGACAAAATATATATTTTATTCTTTTATTATCTCAATAGGTGTATAACATACATTGATATTATATAACATTACAAAAATATGTAGTACAGTGAGTCAATATATAGTACATGGATAACATTTATTTATACCTATGTAGTTGGGTGTCTGCTTAGCGTTGTGTCATAAATGAATCATAAGGGGTGAAACTGTTAGAGATTGCTGGTTAGGCTAAGCGGGTAGTGTAAAGAGTTAAATATCTAAAGGCGTAGTCGAGACGTTATCATCAGCTACCTTTCTTTTTATATAGAAATAGGAAAGAGCATTTCTTGTTTGACTGTAGGAAAATATGGAATTATTTAAGACTTTGAAATCTACATTTTTCCCACCCTTGGCCTTTTGCGTGGCGAGAACCTCTAAAAACATATCTTTATCTAATTTGTTGTGTTGCTTGCTTAGCCCTTTACAACTGATTTTATCGTAATCCCCACTACAATGGTACGTCTTACTACATAAGCTAACAAGAGCTGTCCCTTCGTACTCTAGTTTAAAAAGCCCAGGCGTTCGTTTGGTGTACGCTTTAACGCCCGTACAGTTTATACAGTCTGTCTTGCTAGTATGTTCATCGCAGCGATGGGTGTTGGAGGTCGTCTAGTGTGTCGTCATGTATGTTTTTGTCGTGACGGGTGTACGGATGTCGGCAAGTGTGTCGTGACGGGTGCATGGAGGTCGGCTAGTATATCGTGATGGTGTACGTCGTCTAGTGTGTCATATTGGGTGTATGGAGTCGTCTAGTGTGTCGTGATTGGTACAGGGGGGGGGCGGCTAGTATGTCGTGATGGGTGTACGGAGGTCGTCTAGTGTGTCATATTGGGTGTATAGAGGGCGTTTAGTGTGTCATGATGGATGTATAGGGGTCGTCTAGTGTGTCATGATGGTTGTATAGGGGTCGTCTAGTGTGCCATGATGGGTGCATGGAGGTCGGCTAGTATGTCGTGATGGGTGTATGGAGGTCGTCTAGTGGGGTATGATGGTTGTATGGAGGTCGGCTAGTATGTCGTGATGGGTGTATGGACGGCGTCTAGTGTGTCATGATGGGTGTATGGAGGTCGTTTAGTGTATCGTGACGGGTGTATGGAGGTCGTCTAGTGTGTCATGATGGGTGTATGGTGGTGGCGTCTAGTGTGTCGTGATGGGTGTATGGAGGTCGTCTAGTGTGGTATGAGGGGTGTATGGAGGTCGTCTAGTGTGATATGAGGGCTGTATCCCGGGCGTCTAGTGTGACATGATAGTTGTAGGTAGAATGTCTGGTATATCATACTTTTATACAACCAATAAGAAAACATGAAAAAACGAAGGAATTCAACAATACTTATCTTAACAACTTTACATCAATACAGTTGAATAACCTGTTATCGTTAACCCTTACTATACTTTAAGAGAAAACATTCAAACTTACAGTATAAAATATAGTCTCAACCATCTACAATGAATATAACCTATTATCGATAAGCGTTAACATACTTTAAGAGAAAACAAGCCAACTTACTGTGCAAAATATAGTCTCCGCTAGAGTGAACAGTAACTTTCCTTGAATCAACCAAACTTATAACACAAAGTCTCGCAGGAGACTAGTTTAAATATAGCCTGGTAGCAGATTTTAACCAATCAGCGAGTGAGTACGTCAACATCGCTTGATATCTGGATTAACCAATCTGAAAAGAGTATTAACATAGGAGGCGGGGCGAAGAAATGGCTGACAGGTGGATTAACCAATCAGAAAAGCGCGTTAGCCGAAGCGTAGGTAGTGGCTGTCGGGTCAGTGGTGGGGAAAAAATGTTGGGCGGTGGGTTACTTGAACTCGTTTTGACCCCTGAGGCAATTCCAGAAGAGTTCTATGACCTCATTTTGACCGCTGAAGGCTTTAATACCAATGTTTCCCACTTCAACGAACGACATACATCATTAAAGGTGATTACTTCAGCTCTTAGACTTTGGAGTTCCATATCTTTATCACTTCAACGAATGACAGACAACAGTAAAGATGATCATTTCAGGTAAGAAAACTTAGTTCCAAACCCTAAAATTTTGGTTCATACTCACAAAGTTGAACACAAACTCTACAAATTTAGGCCCAAAGTTGTAATTGTTAGACACGAAAGTCGTAAATGTTATATGCAAAGTCCAAAAGTTTGTCAAAAAGACAACCTAAACTCAAAATAGTTAGACACAAAGCCCAACAATTTATAGGCAAAGTCCAAAAAGTTACTCCAAAAGACAACTAATATAACACTTAATCCCAAAATTGCGTCTCATAACCAAAAAGTTGAACTCAAAACCCTAAAAACTTAGTCCCAAAGTGGTACTAGTTCACCACAAAAGGCGTAAATGTTATATTCAAATCCAAAAGTTTGTCAAAAAGACAACCCAAACTCAAAATAGTTAGACACAAAGCCCAACAATTTATATGCAAAGGCCAAAAAGTTACTTCAAAATACAACTAATGTAACACTTAACCCCAAAATTTCGTCGCATAACCAAACAGTTGAACTCAAAAGCCTAAAAATTTAGTCCCAAAGTGATACTAGTTAGACACGAAAGACCAAATAGTTATATTCAAAGTCCAAAAGTTTGTCAAAAAGACAACCTTAACTCAAAATAGTTAGACACAAAGCCCAACAATTTATATGCAAAGTCCAAAAAGTTACTCCAAAAGACAACTAATGTAGCACTTAACCCCAAAATTTCGTCTCATAACCAAAAAGTTGAACTCAAAACCCTAAAAAGTGTCCACTTATCAACCAAAGTCTTTAATACAGCTGAGAAAACCCTAATAAATAATTACAATTTACTAAAAATGTTGCACTTGATGATAGCTGCGACTGTGTCTAAATCATTATTGAAAATATTCATAGAACTCTAGTAAAAACCAAACACACTAAAACACCACATTGAAAGAATGAACTTAAAGTTCACGCCCCTGTCACAACTCTGCTAAGAAAAGTACGGCAAAGCATGAAAGTTATGGCCCCTGCTATAACTCTACTAAACGAAAGTATTACCAAACACGTAGGTTACACTCCTACCATAACCCACTAAGAAAAACAAGATTTTGCTTAAAATACCAAATTTATGATTGTTACGCCCCTTGACCCTTTATGAGGGGACGCCCATGAAACTGTTAAAGATAGTAAATTTAACCTCTAGACATACCCCAAACTTTATATTAAGCATCCCTGTATCAAGAATTTACATAAAAACAACTTTTGAAATTACTACCCATGTACCCATTTTTGGCGGTTACGCCCATGAAACTGTTAAAGATAGTAAATTTAACCTCTAGACATACCCCAAACTTTATATTAAACATCCCCGTATCAAGAATTACTTAAAAACCACTTTTATGAGTGTGGCCCCCTTACCCATTTTTGATGGTTACGCCCATGAAACTGTTAAAAATAGTCAATTTAACATCTAGACATACCACAAACTTTATATTAAACATCCCCGTATCAAGAATTTACATAAAAAACAACTTTTGAAATTACTACCCCTGTACCCATTTTTGGCGGTTACGCCCATGAAACTGTTAAAAATAGTAAATTTAACCTCTAGACATACCCCAAACTTTATATTAAGCATCCCCATATCAAGAATTTACATAAAAAGCACTTTTGAAATTACTACCCCCGTACCCATTTTTGGCGGTTACGCCCATGAAATCGATAAAAAATTGAAATTTAACATCTAGACATACCACAAACTTTATATTAAGCATCCTTATAGCAAAAATTTACATAAAAACAACTTTTGAAATTACTACCCCTGTACCCATTTTTGGCGGTTACGCCCATGAAACAATTAAAAATAGTAAATTTAACCTCTAGACATACCCCAAACTTTATATTAAGCATCCCCGTATCAAGAATTTACATAAAAACAACTTTTGAAATTACTACCCCTGTACCCATTTTTGGCGGTTACGCCCATGAAACTGTTAAAAATAGTAAATTTAACCTCTAGACATACCCCAAACTTTATATTAAGCATCCCCGTATCAAGAATTTACATAAAAACAACTTTTGAAATTACTACCCCTGTACCCATTTTTGGCGGTTACGCCCATGAAACTGTTAAAAATAGTAAATTTAACATCTATATAAACCCCAAACTTTATATTAAACATCCCCGTATCAAGAATTTACATAAAAACAACTTTTGAAATTACTACCCCTGTACTCAATTTTGTGCGGTTACGCCCATGAAACTGTTAAAAATAGTCAATTTAACATCTAGTCATACCCCAAACTTTATATTAAGCATCCCCGTATCAAGAATTTACATAAAGACAACTTTTGAAATTACTACCCATGTACCCATTTTTGGCGGTTACGCCCATGAAACTGTTAAAAGTAGTCAAATTAACATCTAGACATACCCCAAACTTTATATTAAGCATCCCTGTATCAAGAATTTACATAAAAACAACTTTTGAAATTACTACCCCAGTACCCATTTTTGGCGGTTACGCCCATGAAATCGATAAAAAAATTGAAGTTTAACCTATTGGCATACATCAAACATAATATGTGACACGCCCATGTATCAAATTTGCCTAAAAAATCAACCAAAATTTAGTAGTATACTATGGCACCTAGAGGCCGTTTAGTGCTTCCAGAAGCACCTAATTCCTTATATAAATAGTCTACCCTCACATGGAAGCACATTTTTCCTTATATGAGAGTCTACCCGTACATGGAAGCACATTTTTTCCTTATATGAGAGTCTACCGTTTTTCCTTATATGAAAGTCTACATTTTTCCTTATAGTCTATCCATCCTAAGTGCCAATATACACTACTAATTTTTGGTTGATTTTTTTAGGCAAATTTGATACATGGGCGTGTCACATATTATGTTTGATGTATGCCAATAGGTTAAACTTCAATTTTTTTATCGATTTAATGGGCGTAACCGCCAAAAATGGGTACAGGGGTAGTAATTTCAAAAGTTGTTTTATGTAAATTCTTGATACAGGGATGCTTAATATAAAGTTTGGGGTATGTCTAGAGGTTAAATTTACTATCTTTAACAGTTTCATGGGCGTCCCCTCATAAAGGGTCAAGGGGCGTAACAATCATAAATTTGGTATTTTAAGCAAAATCTTGTTTTTCTTAGTGGGTTATGGTAGGAGTGTAACCTACGTGTTTGGTAATACTTTCGTTTAGTAGAGTTATAGCAGGGGCCATAACTTTCATGCTTTGCCGTACTTTTCTTAGCAGAGTTGTGACAGGGGCGTGAACTTTAAGTTCATTCTTTCAATGTGGTGTTTTAGTGTGTTTGGTTTTTACTAGAGTTCTATGAATATTTTCAATAATGATTTAGACACAGTCGCAGCTATCATCAAGTGCAACATTTTTAGTAAATTGTAATTATTTATTAGGGTTTTCTCAGCTGTATTAAAGACTTTGGTTGATAAGTGGACACTTTTTAGGGTTTTGAGTTCAACTTTTTGGTTATGAGACGAAATTTTGGGGTTAAGTGCTACATTAGTTGTCTTTTGGAGTAACTTTTTGGACTTTGCATATAAATTGTTGGGCTTTGTGTCTAACTATTTTGAGTTAAGGTTGTCTTTTTGACAAACTTTTGGACTTTGAATATAACTATTTGGTCTTTCGTGTCTAACTAGTATCACTTTGGGACTAAATTTTTAGGCTTTTGAGTTCAACTGTTTGGTTATGCGACGAAATTTTGGGGTTAAGTGTTACATTAGTTGTCTTTTGGAGTAACCTTTTGGACTTTGCATATACTTTTTTTTTACCTTTCGTGTCTAACTATTTTGAGTTTAGGTTGTCTTTTTGACAAACTTTTGGACTTTGCATATAACATTTACGACTTTCGTGTCGAACAATTACAACTTTGGACCTAAATTTGTAGAGTTTGTGTTCAACTTTGTGAGTATGAACCAAAATTTTAGGGTTTGGAACTAAGTTTTCTTACCTGAAATGATCATCTTTACTGTTGTCTGTCATTCGTTGAAGTGATAAAGATATGGAACTCCAAAGTCTAAGAGCTGAAGTAATCACCTTTAATGATGTATGTCGTTCGTTGAAGTGGGAAACATTGGTAATAAAGCCTTCAGCGGTCAAAATGAGGTCATAGAACTCTTCTGGAATGCCTCAGGGGTCAAAACGAGTTCAAGTAACCCACCGCCCAACATTTTTCCCCCACCACTGACCCGACAGCCACTACCTACGCTTCGGCTAACGCGCTTTTCTGATTGGTTAATCCACCTGTCAGCCATTTCTTCGCCCCGCCTCCTATGTTAATACTCTTTTCTGATTGGTTAATCCCGATATCAAGCGATGTTGACGTACTCACTCGCTGATTGGTTAAAATCTGCTACCAGGCTATATTTAAACTAGTCTCCTGCGAGACTTTGCGTTATAAGTTTGGTTGATTCAAGGAAAGTTACTGTTCACTCTAGCGGAGACTATATTTTGCACAGTAAGTTGGCTTGTTTTCTCTTAAAGTATGTTAACGCTTATCGATAATAGGTTATATTCATTGTAGATGATTGAGACTATATTTTATACTGTAAGTTTGAATGTTTTCTCTTAAAGTATAGTAAGGGTTAACGATAACAGGTTATTCAACTGTATTGATGTAAAGTTGTTAAGATAAGTATTGTTGAATTCCTTCGTTTTTTCATGTTTTCTTATTGGTTGTATAAAAGTATGATATACCAGACATTCTACCTACAACTATCATGTCACACTAGACGCCCGGGATACAGCCCTCATATCACACTAGACGACCTCCATACACCCCTCATACCACACTAGACGACCTCCATACACCCATCACGACACACTAGACGCCACCACCATACACCCATCATGACACACTAGACGACCTCCATACACCCGTCACGATACACTAAACGACCTCCATACACCCATCATGACACACTAGACGCCGTCCATACACCCATCACGACATACTAGCCGACCTCCATACAACCATCATACCCCACTAGACGACCTCCATACACCCATCACGACATACTAGCCGACCTCCATGCACCCATCATGGCACACTAGACGACCCCTATACAACCATCATGACACACTAGACGACCCATATACATCCATCATGACACACTAAACGCCCTCTATACACCCAATATGACACACTAGACGACCTCCGTACACCCATCACGACATACTAGCCGCCCCCCCCTGTACCAATCACGACACACTAGACGACCTCCATACACCCAATATGACACACTAGACGACCTCCGTACACCCATCACGATATACTAGCCGACCTCCATGCACCCGTCACGACACACTTGCCGACATCCGTACACCCGTCACGACAAAAACATACATGACGACACACTAGACGACCTCCAACACCCATCGCTGCGATGAACATACTAGCAAGACAGACTGTATAAACTGTACGGGCGTTAAAGCGTACACCAAACGAACGCCTGGGCTTTTTAAACTAGAGTACGAAGGGACAGCTCTTGTTAGCTTATGTAGTAAGACGTACCATTGTAGTGGGGATTACGATAAAATCAGTTGTAAAGGGCTAAGCAAGCAACACAACAAATTAGATAAAGATATGTTTTTAGAGGTTCTCGCCACGCAAAAGGCCAAGGGTGGGAAAAATGTAGGTTTCAAAGTCTTAAATAATTCCATATTTTCCTATAGTCAAACAAGAAATGCTCTTTCCTATTTCTATATAAAAAGAAAGGTAGCTGATGATAACGTCTCGACTACGCCTTTAGATATTTAACTCTTTACACTACCCGCTTAGCCTAACCAGCAATCTCTAACAGTTTCACCCCTTATGATTCATTTATGACACAACGCTAAGCAGACACCCAACTACATAGGTATAAATAAATGTTATCCATGTACTATATATTGACTCACTGTACTACATATTTTTGTAATGTTATATAATATCAATGTATGTTATACACCTATTGAGATAATAAAAGAATAAAATATATATTTTGTCTTTTGTTTTATATTGATCGTTTTTCATTGATGTTGTATAATCTACTAACCTATCACTATCGCTCAAGTATATCAAGAACTCGAAACGTCAGCACACACCAGACATAAACAGCGCACTTCCGGGGTCACCAGGACTAGAGGTCAACATCCCGACACGAAATGTCACGGTTAACTCCCCCTGCGCCTACGGTACATTAGGCGCGCCGCGCGCCTACTATATATCTTTGTTAATTTAGCGCCTAAATACTAACCAAATACACCCTTGTATACTACTACTGACATTTGTGATATAAGAAGATATTTGAGACATCAGTAGACATTTGAACCATCGGTACACAGGAAATCAGTAGACAGTTGAGGAATCAGTAGCGAGTTCGCACATCAATAGACAGCTGATGTGTCAGTTGACAATTGAGACATCAATAAACAGTGACACAGAGTGATTATTTATTTATGTGTACGTTTATTCAACTCGCATTGAAAAGAAACACTGACAACCTCACCATCAAATGTTATCTTCTTGAAGCCGTTCACAGGCTGTTCTCCACGCTATAAACTAAAGTGCCTTTTCCCAATCTTCATTATAATCCTTTCTTTGTTCGTACATCAAATTCATAGATCAACAGCTGCACAGGATGACACATATAAAAAAAAATGAAATAAATAACTTACAATTAAAGTAACTTAACGTCGGCGCTAAGGTCCTCACTAAAACACACTGGCGTTACAACTGTCAGGGAATAATTGTATTTGCAAGTGGTGACAAGATTATAGCTAAGAAGAGCAATGAAAACGTTCCGAAAGAGGCCAGGCAAAAAGAGAGCTAATTTCAAATATTAGGAAGAAACAATCATAATTTTGTGGCCATGTAATGAGAAGAGAATAGTTGGAATATATTGTAACAACTGGGAAAATTGAGGGACGAAGAGATAGAGGAAAGCAACGAGAAAAGATACCAGACAACTTAAGAGAATGGCTTGGCAGAAGGTCAACAACAGAAATGATAAATAACTGTCGAGTTAAAAAAAAATTGTGGAGAGACATGATCACCTACGCCAGCAGGCCCGGTACTTGATGATGATGATGACAAAATTATTTCTCTATGTATAAATGACTTCCTCTTCGCTAATTCATGCGTTTCAATGTAAAGAGAACCGATAGCTGGATCGGGGGGAAATCCTTTCTAATTATTATCACAATGACGTTTACCGCTCCTATAGGTGCCCGACTTCTTGCAACAAAGTTACTGCTGTAAATGTTAGTAACAGAGGACTACAGGGAGCTCAGAGGCGATCATAGGTTTTCTAAAAATCTTGAAGTTCAGATCAACAACTTGGTTGAATTGTCTATGGTCGGAGACGCCAACGTTTGTATGCAGAAACAGAGTGTGCATTTTAAAAATTGGTATACGATTGGAGAATAGAGCCACATGTCTGAGAAGTGGCCATGAGGTGTTTGGTTTGATTTTTTAAAATGTTCACTCCCACCCCCAGATAGAATCAACTTTTGACCTCGTCAGGATTCGAAACCGCGTTCCCCTGGTTTGGAGCACAACGAGTTATCGGCCCGGCCACCCGCTCTCCTGCGAATAACATTGAATTGAAGGACTGACCCGAGAAAGCGAGCACATAAACCTCTTCATGTTTTGACCATAATTGACATAAGGCGGATATTTTCTAAAGCACCAACTTTTCTGGGGGTTTTTTCTCTCCTTTTTTGGTAGTAATGTTTTGCTCTTTTTTATATGAGTCGTTTTGAAAGCTGTTTAGGTACAACCGCTAACTAAGTTCCCCTCGTTCCTTTCATACTTATTTTGTGTGTGTGTAGTAAACATGGTGTCGAACATTAGATTCGATCACATTTTGTGTAAAGACCGGAGTCTCATCTATTATATACTGGCCATTTGTCAGCAAAGCGCATGGCAGCAACGAGTTGGAAGCTACCAGCGATTCATAGGTGAACCAGAATCACTCAGACTCTTCTCCACCTCTTCGATGTGCCTCCAGTAACAGAATAACCAATCTAGTTTGGCCAAGTGAGTAGGCATCAAGAGGAAAGGCAACCCGTTCTCTAAAATACCATGCCGAAGTCGGATGCGTTAGGCCGAAAGTCGCAAATAAACCAGAATACAACTAATCTACGACCACTTAATTGTCTTTTAAGGAGCGGTGACTATCAGTTCCTTTAGTTGTCATGCGATGAAAGGCGGAAAGAAAAATGTGAAACAAATCAGACATGCTCTTGTTGGTTACCGCAGGATCTTTTTCTGAAATTTATTTAAAACACATGCTTCAACCACAGAAGATAAAACCGAATGAGTCAGATCTCGTAGTTGGAACTTAACAGAACGAAGAGCAGATATAATAGAACAGACAGTTACAGCAGCAGCACTATACATCAAAGAGAAGAAATGGATTGAGCCCTAATACGTTCCCATTCTCACTTAATGTTATATTCCACACAAGTTATATTAACACTCAATCATTTAGAATATCGGCATATGCTGGGCAGAACAGGAGCTTGCAGAAAATAATAATGCAAATGCAAATAAAAGTGAACGACAGCGTGACAGTAAGTTATTGCTCTCTATTTGGAGCCACTCTTCTTTAAAAATATATAATATTATCTTCACACGAAAGTAATCGATAAATGTTGAGAGGGTGAGAATGGAAGAATATTGAAAGGACATCTGCCTTGATGGTAGAACAATTCCATTCAGTATTTGAGAATAGGGAAAGTTATCTTATTGTATCTAATTCAGCTTTGCTACCGGACTGTCCGGTTTTCCATATTTGTATTGTTAAACAAATGGCACATTGGCAGCATGAAGAACATATAGCGCAAACCTCTATGTAACTCCTTGAATAGATTTTCTATGAACTTATATATGGCATAGCCGTAAATGTATTGTTTAAAAGGCCAATGTGTTGGCCAACTATATATATATTTTTTTAAAGCGTCAAAATTGGGATCATCATAAATAAACAAAATCTCGAAGTAGTCAACTTCATTTCTATGTATGAGATCATTCGTCTTTGACGAGCGCTCGGAAATTAAAATACTTTTTTTTTTTTAAATTGAAAATAACATTTGACCTTGATAAAATTTGATGACACAGAAAAGAGCAAAGCTATTTCTATTGGCCCAACAATTAGAGCGACGCGTTCCCTTGTAATGTCCGGTTTTTTACATGCCAGCTAGTCATGGTTGCTATGTTCACTTTCTGTGCGTTTTCGCCTTTAGCCTTTTGGCATGTGCTGAGACTGCTATGATAGGGACTGCAGTCTTTGTTTGGAAAATAATTCCACTGGCACGGGCGGTTGAGCAATTATGGATTTTAATTCTTTTGCAGAGATACCCGGGCCTTCCATAACCATAACATTCTTCTTCTTCTTCTTCTTCTACCTTTTAGCTCCCAGTGGAGCATAGGTCTTCAACAAACACTTTCCAAGTCGTTTTGTTTTTTGCAATTCTTTTAAGATCATTCCATGTCTTCCCCATCATCTTCATCTCTGCTTCGATCTGTCTTCTCCAAGAATTCCTTGGTCTTCCTCTTTGTCTTTTCCCCTGGGGATTCCAAAAAAGGGCCTGTTGTGTAATACTCTCAGTTGGCTTCCGTAGTGTGTGTCCTATCCATCACCATCGTCTTCGCTGTATCTCTTTATCCACTGGTATTTGACCGGTACATTTCCATAATTCCACGTTAGTGACTTTGTCCTGCCATTTCCATCCCTTTATTCTGCGTAAGCATCCATAAATGAAAGTCTGTACATTCGTGATTGTCAATTTTGTTATTCTCCATGTTTCACAGCCATATATAATAGGACCGACTTAATATTTGAGTTGACAATTTTTATTTGTGTATTTAAACTAATTTCTTTGTATTTCCATATGTTTCCCAGTGCAATGAAAGCTCCTCTTGTTTTTGATATCCTTATTTTTGTATCGTTTTCTGTTCCTCCCTCTTTATCTATATTACTGCCCAGATATATATAAGATTGTACGTCTAGTAGAGGTATTTCTCCTAGTTTTATTTGGTTATTGCCAACTGCATTAATTCTCATAATGTTGGTCTTATCTCTATTAATCTTTAGTCCTAGCTGTTGTGATCTCTCATCTAATATACTAATTTTATCCTGCATCTGTTGATGGCCGTGTGATAGGAGAGCTATGTCATCAGCAAAGTCTAAATCATCAAGTTGTTTGTTCAGTGACCACTGGATCCCATTTATGTTGTTTTGAGTTATTTCCATAATCTAATCTATGGCCAGTAGAAAGAGAAATGGGGACAGAAGGCATCCTTGCCTTACTCCTGTTCTTATTTCAAATGCTTCTGTAAGCTGTCCTTCGTGCACCAAACTACATTTTATAACCATAACATGGGTTCTAATAATAGAACTATAGAAGAAAATACAAAAAGAGTGGCGACGTAGGGCTATAGAAAAGACATTTTCGTGTAAAAATTCGGACCAGGACATAAATGAAGAGATTCAAAACAGAATAAACACTTCATAGTTCTCTATGAGGACTCACTGATACCATTAAGGAAATAAACTCTTTTGAGATGATCATTTTTCGCCTTGAGCTGGGGGTGGGGAGGGGGGGAGTGGGGCATCTTGCAGGAACACTGAATGTGCAAATAAATCATGGAAAACGGAAGAAAATTGTAGGATGAAATCAAGAATGAACAGGCGTTCACACATAACGTGCAGCCCCGAAGAATTTGAAAAGGGAACATGATTTCTGCTATCGCTGTTGCCTGACCGATCTTGGCGGTTGTAGAATTGGAAAGAAGGGGAAAAAAAGAAGGACGGATGGGAGGAAGGAAAGAAGGAAAGGTTGGAAGGAAGGAAGGAAGGAAGGAAGGAAGAAAGGAAGGAAGGAAGGAAGGAAGGAAGGAAGGAAGGGAGGGAGGGAGGGGGAAGGAAGAAAGGAATGAAGGAAGGGAGAAAGGAAGGAAGGAGGGAAGGAAGGAGGGATAGAGGGAAGGGAGGGAGGGAGGAAGGAAGGGAAGGAGGGAGGGAGGGAGGGAGAGAGTAAGTGAGGGATGGAGGGAGGATGGAAGGAAGGAAGGAAGGGAGGGAGGGAGGGAGGGAGGGAGAAAGGAAGGATGGGGGGAAGGAGGGAAGGAAAGAGGGAAGGAGGGAAGGGAGGGAGGGAGGAAGGAAGGGAGGGAGGGAGGAAGGAAGGAAGGGAGGGAGGGAGAAAGGAAGGAAGAAGGGAAGGGAGGGAGGGAGAAAGGAAGGAATGAGGGAAGGAAGGGAGGGAGAAAGGAAGGATGGAGGGAAGGAAAGAGGGAAGGAGGGAAGGGGGAAGGGAAGGAGGAGAGGGAGGGAGGAAGGAAGGGAGGGAGGAAGGGAGGAAGCAAGGGAGGGAGGGAGAAAGGAAGGAGGGAGGGAGGAAGCAAGGGAGGGAGGAGAAAGGAAGGAAGGAAAAGGGAAGGATGGAAGGGAAGGAGGGAGGAAGGAAGGAGGAAGGAAGGAAGGAGGAAGGAAGGAAGGAGTGAGGGAAGGAGGAAGGAGGAAGGAAGGGAGGAAGGGAGGAAGGAAGGAAGGAAGGAAGGAAGGAAGGAAGGAAGGAAGGAAGGAAGGAAGGAAGGAAGGAAGGAAGGAAGGAAGGAAGGAAGGAAGGAAGGAAGGAAGGAAGGAAGGAAGGAAGGAAGGAGGAAGGAAGGAAGGAAGGAAGGAAGGAAGGAAGGAAGGAAGGAAGGAAGGAAGGAAGGGAAGGAAGGAAGGAAGGAAGGAAGGAAGGAAGGAAGGAAGGAAGGAAGGAAGGAAGGAAGGAAGGAAGACTACCAAAAGAAAATGAAACAAATTTTAATTTTGGAATCAACATTCTTGAATATATTAACCTTTTAAGTGGAATTTTTTTATATTTTAAGCAAAAAATTTTTATTAACTAAACTATAGACCACACAAATAACGTTAAAAAGGAAATAAATTAAAATTTAAAACTATTCTTAAGTATGATTTTATATTATAACATTTCTTAGCCTTTTGAAGTTGTTATTTCACTAGATTTTAGCATCGTGAAAACGTTATAACAAAAGTATCAATACTTTCGTGTTGCACTTAAAATATTATCATGTAAATATGAATGCAAATTTAAAGATGCGACGATTACTTTCAGTACATGTGATTAACATACACTACATTATATATACGACAGATTTTAACTGTCATCTGCTGCATGTTTCATAAACACACAATTGTATTTTATTACATAAAATATTATGTTTTGTTTTAATAATTCCCTGGACAGCTAAAAAGACCAATGAGTTAATTCTCAAAGAGACCAACACAATAAGGGAGCTCCTAAAAAACATCAGAAAGAAACAATCAACATTTTTTGGGCACATCATGAGAAGAGGAAAGTTGGAATACTTGGTTACAACTGGCAAAGTACAGGGGAAAAAAAGATCGCGGACGACAAAGAGAGAAAATACTGGATAGTTTGGTGTCATGTCATGGAAAACAATCAACAACAGAACTGATACGATGCACTGTAGATAGAAGATTGTAGAAGGACATGATCGGCTACGCCAACCGGTATGGCACATGATCATGATGATGATATTCTTTTTGCAAAAAAAAAAAAACCACACTATACACTGTAATCTTTTGATATGTCCGGCCTGTGTAAATTTATCATGCTACATTTGCTTAATACAAATTTAGATCACAAGGATTTGTGTAAAAAAAATAAATATTTAAATTAAATTCTTTAATCGATGAAATCAGTGTAATTGTGTGAGTGTATGCGTGTGTGTGTGTGTGCTTGTTATGTTGAACCAGAGTTAAGCTTGGTTGGCTGGTACCACTGGTGAACAAGAGCCGTCAGAGTAAGAAGAGAAGCTTGTAAGTCAATAATTGGTACTGAAAGCGGGCGGTGTGACCAGAAGAGGCAGAATTAGAAATTAGGCTATGAGATTAAGACACGGTATGGAACACATCTTTTGCTACATAGAGACAACAAATGAGCTCGCAGCTCACTCGGAAAGAGTGTCCTGTAATTCTTTATCATGAAAGAAGTTTGCAAGAAAAGGAGAAGAAAGCAAGAGTAGGTGTCACTCATAAGAAAGAAGATTTGAACATGATGGATAAGTAACGATCGACTGATGAAAAGTTGCAAAGTGAAGAGAATGCCTCTGAAAGAAGAACAAGCACTCGGCACCGAGGATGAAGATGTTGTGGGTATGAAAGTTTCGCTCTAACCTCGCCGTTTCGTGCCGTGCTAATCCATATTCTGTTATTTCATCTCCTCCAGACTTGCGTTGTATACCACGACGATTGTTTTATTACATCCCGTGGAACTCTTGTATCCGACCTACATCTCTTGAGCTGAGGGCAAATATTTGTATTGCTTTTACCGCCACTGTTTTAGCTTTCTTTCTCTTATCCATGTTTAACGAACTCATTGAAAGTCTCTCTTCCACAGTTATAAATTGTAACTTTCTAACACCAACTCTACAAACTTTTTGAGCTTATTTTTAAATAAAATTACAAAACTTTAACTCCCTAATACCAACTCTACAAACTTCTTGAGCTTTTTTAAAACACAACTACAAAACTTTAACTCCCTAATACCTACTTAAACAAACTTCTTGAGCTCTCTTTTAAACACAATTACAAAACTTTAACTCTCTAACATCGAGTAGACGACATTGTCGAAGAACCTCGATTGTAAACAACTTAAACTGAGACAATAATAATCCAAAACAAGCATGACATCATCACACGGCTGTCTCTGGTATAGCAATCTTTATTGGTGTAACACAGCAAGTTCACAGTGACGAATGTTGTTTATTTTATTTACGACATCAAAAAGTCACTTCAACAACTTAAGTTTCTGCGAAAAAAAACAATTAAATATTTTTACCTACAACAAATGTTACTCCTACATCTGAGTGTTCATCATATAAAGTGCACTACTGCTAACGAGAGGCATAACGATCCTTTGACAGTTTGCACGATGTCTAGCATTTATCGCACAGAAACTAAGAGAATTGAGAAGTTAATCCATCACTTTACCTATTCAATTAAATTGCTACATAAATAGTTATATAGTTATAGTTAGTCGAAGGCCTCGGTATCACTGCAAATGAATTAGAATCCATAATTGCTCAACCGCACGTGCCAGTGGAATCAACTGAATAAATATATCAACTCATTGAAGGATTCAAACAAAGACAGGCTGCTACAGTCCCCATCACAGAAGCCACAGCACACGTCAGGAGGCATGGTTGCAGAGCTGAGGTTAGAACGATCACTACAGATTTGAAGGTACTCAGTTGGAATATCAAGACTTTCTTCTTCAAAAATCCACTATCTTTGAGTGAGTGAGTGAGAGTGAGTGGTTAGCCCCATCGGAGATGGACGCAAAAAGTAGTTCCTTGTTTAAATTTAGTGCATCAAGAACTCTTGACGTTTGAAAATGGTAAAGCGCAGGTTGTTTGCTACAGCCCGGGAAAAATTCGATATAAATAAACTTCCTACCATTGTTAAAGTCATACTAACTAGTTTTCTTGGTGGATAATCATTGCTCTTAAGTGGCTTGCACATTGCTCATGTATAATCATATAATTGATAAGAGCATGGGCGGATCTAGGGGGGGTCATGGCCCCCCCCCCAAAAAAAAAAAAACGTACTTCTTAGTACATTCATTAATAAAGTGAGAGCAACGTTTGTTTACTTATTATTATTATTTTTAAAGAAGAAAAGAGGTAATATAAAAAAAAAATTCACAAATATATAGGTCTATTTATTCAATCTTTTGATATTGAAATCATGTCCACGGAAAAACAACTAAAAAAATACGATATTTTTTGTGTACGATTGTTCTTCTGTGAAGAAAATGTTAATTATTTATCGCTCTGGCGGTGCCAAAATTGCCGTGCTGATTTGATTTTATGACAGCACAAGGGACAAGGGAGTAGATATGTTTAATGAGTTGTTTGCCGGTGTACATATATTTGTTATATATGCTGTAAAAAGGACTTCATTTAGTTGCGGACTACCTGTTTTATTTTAGTTGTTATTAATGTCTAAAGGTTTTTAATATATTTTAAAAATGAAACGAATTACAAATTTCTTTCAAAAAGTTTCAAAATCACACGAAACTGAAACTCGATCTGCTTTTATGCTTCCTGATTTTACACCTACATCTAGGGTCGATATTAGTCCTAGTGAAACGAAGGATAAAAAAATTACTATTACATCAACAACTACTAATACAGTTAACAGTGAGCCAGTTTCTGAAAGTGATCTCGTTTCCAACGCTAGTCTGCCTAATACTCGTACAATTACATTTATAAAAAGTGAAGCTGGTCCACTCAATAGTGATATTAATAATCAGTGTGAGACGGACTTGGGCAATTTAAATTATGGACCAGTGGCAGGACCCAGTATGGATATTAATAGTCAGTGTGAGATGGACTTGGGCGATTTAAATTCTGGACCAGTAAGGCCAGTCTTAAGATCTTACCCGCCTTCACTGTGTGGTAAAGTCAACCGTTCTTTTTCTAAAGCTTATTTTGAACAATATCACTGGCTAGAATATAGTAAACGAAAAGATGCAGCATTTTGTTACGTTTGTCGTGTATTTGACAAATCTTTTGCATGTGAAGAAACATTTACTAAATCTGGTTTTAGAAACTGGAAAAAATTAAAAGAAAAACTTGATAAACATGGAAAAAGTAAAAGTCATTTGTTATGCATGGAAAAATATGCAATGCATAAATATAGTAATGAAAAAGGAAGTGTCATGTCAATGATTTCAAAATCACATAAGACCGAAGTGGAAAAAAACAAAGAGTACATGGCGAAAGTTGTTGATGTTATTATACTTCTTGGAAGACAGGGCATTGCGTTCAGAGGACATGATGAAAAGAAAGAATCTAATAGTAGGGGTAATTTCTTAGAGTTCTGCGAGGTGTTTGCTAAGTATGATAGTACATTTAAACAAAATTTTACAAAAAACATTTCATTTTGTAGCAAAACTATTGTGAATGAAGTGATTGACATAACTTCAGCTCTTCTTTTTGAGAAAATAGTTAAAGAGGTTAAAAGATGCGAGTTTTTTGCAATTATGGCTGATGAGGCAAGATGTCAGAAACAGCAACAATTGTCTCTCTGCGTTCGGTATGTTGACGATGAACTCACTCCACATGAAAGATTCCTTGGTTTCTATGATTGCTCAAGCAAACGAACAGCAATAGATTTAGCTGATTTGATAATGACTGTTCTTCGGAAGTTTAGTATTGAAGGATTATCAGTAATAGCGCAAACTTATGATGGTGCCGCAGTAATGTCTGGTGATGTTGGAGGGCTGCAAGCTAAAATTAGAGAGTTTTATCCTGAAGCTGTTTACTTCCACTGTTATGCACATAAGGTTGCACTTATTGTAACAGACATTTGTAAAAACATAGAATCTTCAAGACTTTTATTCAATGCTTTGGAATCATTGTATGTACATTTTTCAAAACCGTCAAATCATGATGCTTTAAGAACGGTGTCAGGATTGTTACAGACAAAGCCTTTTGAAATAATTTCATTAAGTACAACTAGGTGGACATGCAGGTACCAGAATTGTAATCTGTTGATTAAACACTATGATAATGTAGTGGCAGCTTTAAAATTTGAAATTGACAGAAATGAAGACAAAGACTCCATAGAAGCCATTGGAATTTTGAAATCAATACCAACATTTAATTTCATTGTCAACCTGTTTGTTTTTCATGAAATCCTGTCTTATACCCACGTATTAAGTCTATGTATGCAGAATGCAAATGTCACTTTAGGACAGGCTGCAGAACTGATAACAAATACTATGCGGACAATAGTAGACAAGAGAACTGATGATGAATTTTCTAAGATTTGGAAGAATATTGAAGAATTTTCACTGAAACACGGCATATGCTTAGAAAGTCCTACTGTATGTAAGAAAAGAAAACATGAAGAAAGTGTGATGCTAAAAGACAGTTTTGTTCTCTCAACTGTTGGAAAACCCCTAGATGGCCCTGAAAGTGTGAGCAATAAAGAATACTGGAAGATGAAAGTATATTTTGAAGTTATTGATGTCTTTGCAGCAAGGTTAAAGGAAAGATTTAGTGAAGAATCCTTACAACTCGCATGTGCTGTTGATGGGCTGTTTTGTTTGGATTATGAAAAGGCAACTCCATTTGTAAAGAAATATGCTGAGTGTTTAGGACTGAATGTTACTATCCTGAAAGCAGAAATATCAATTGTCAAAACATTAATTAGGAGCAAAGAAGGGGAAGTTTCACAATTCAGCTTTAGCCACTTAAAAGAGGTAGTAAACAAGAACACTTACCCACATTTTCATAAAATTCTAAGGGCTGCTATAACCATACCAATAAGCTCATCAGCATGTGAAAGAAGTTTTTCTGCGATGAGCAGGATTAAGACTTGGCTGAGGTCATCAATGACACAAGATAGACTTCGTAATTTGGCGGTGCTTCACATAGAAAAAACATTGCTTAAAAACACCATCACGAGTGAAGAAGTTATGCAGAAATTTGCAGAAAAGCCTAGACGAATTAAACTGATGTAATTGGTGAGTACAGATTTTCTTTTTTTTTTTTTGTGCCGTTTTAATTTTTATAAAATGCATATTTTATGCTGTATACTTATTCCCGTTATTATTAGAAAAGTCAAATTGCGTCAAAGGTCTAATGACGATTATACACAAGTGACTCACACCCTTATTGCTGATAGCGCGAAGATGTCTATGCAAACCTGAAACAAAACAGTAGGCCTATAGCAGTGCCCCCCCAAAATTTTAAGGCTAGATCCGCCTATGGATAAGAGTGTTAATAAACATTGTCTGATGATCATGATGGTCAATAATAAGTACAATTAACACACCATCATCACGTACCGTGCCTTCCGGTGTAGATGATTATCTCTCTCTTCATCTCTACATCTGTTTATCATTTCTCTTGTCGACTTACTACCATACCTTTCATATAGGCTGCTCGGTATCGTTTCTCCGTTCCGGCCTACTTCTTCTCCCCACAGTTTTCCAACAATATATTTCTGCTGCTTTCTTCTCGTTACGTGGTCAACGCATGATGATTGTTTCCTTCATACAACAATCTAACAATTCAAAATATGTGGAATTATTGTGCGAGTGGGGGATGGCATGAAACAGCAGAACAGTTTCTCCAGAAAAATCGGCTTCATGAGACGAGCGGAATGATAACCTGTATTTACCCGACTTACCTTAGTAATAAATTAATCTCGAGACATATCGTTTGCTATTTTTATGAGAAAATGAAAGTTTGCAGAAGATTGTGGTTATGTGGTTATGGAAGGCCCCGGTATCACTGCAAACGAATTAAAATCCATAATTGCTCAACCGCCGGTGCCAGCGTAATCATCCGAATTAATATCTCATCTCCCAAACAAAGAAAGGTAACTGTAGTCCCCATCATAGCAGTCTCAGCAAACGCCAAAATACATAAGGCGAAACCGCGCAGAAAGTGAACACAGCCAACTGTTCCCTGTCATACGATATCATCATTCATCGTAAACAATTGGAATATCGAAACATGATCAAAACGGATGAGCCACACAGCTCACGGTGTGCACAGAGCACTTAACTCAGTAGCTCCTGCAACAAGCCGGACTTGGAATTTTAGTAAACTGCAACAAGGAACACTTTTCATACATAGCCTTCAATGGTTCCTGCCGCCTATCCACTATATACCGGAAGTTCACGTCCTCTTGAAAATGATGATCGCCATATTTTTTTAAAAATGTATAGGGCTTGATGATGTTAGGCCATCGTTTTTGACTCCAATCCCGAACATATAAACACACAGTTAGTCGTCAGATTATCCTTGTCGCACATCAAACAACAGACCGTAAGACCAGCGTATGGCCGGTCTAGGGATATACGTTGAGCCATTACGGTGACGTAGCACACACCACAATGTCTGCGCCCTTTAGATTCCTGATTACTCTAGTGAATGCAGCCTACGACGAACAAAAAACGGTGCAAATTCCCTAAAGAGACAAAACTGCGCCTTGTTCTTTGTCGAGGTATGTTGTGTTTCGCATGCAGATCAAGTAGTTAAGGGTTCGAGTAGCAAATGTGGCGACAAGGATACCAGACATTGTCTTGGGGAAGATATGCATAGTGTTCTTGTTTGCTTTAAGGTATATTAGTGTTTTTGTCTGCTTTAAGGTATGTATAGTGTTCTTGTCTGCTTTAATGTATGTAGCGATTATAATGTTAGTGTCCATATTTTTCAATGACCAAGAGCATATTGTTCTATAACGGGTGCTATGTTTAGCATCACTATATGTTGTCCTGCCTAGTTCTACTTAAACATTCACCAAAACTCCATATTTAGAACCCTGATATTGATGATATGTAACCAGCGCTCTGCTCACTCATACTTCTGTGAAAGTACACATGCTAAATACGTCACGGATACGTGCGGATCGTCATGAAAATGAAAGTACCAACACCACATTCCATAAAAGTTATGTCCTTCATATTGTGCATTACTTGCCCCGGCAGGACACTGAAGTAGATTAATGTAGATTAAGATCGATTTGCAATATCAATATCGATTTAACTTGTCATTCTCTGACAGACCGATACATCTACAGGCTGGATATATATATCGACGAAATAGCTGACTACTGACTTCATACAATCAATCAATGAAGGCCTTTAAAAGAAAACGATTGAGGAAGAGAAGAAAGAACATCGATCGTAGAGCCTTCAAGAAGTCGCGGTCTATCACGAAATGATAATTTAATTTGTCACGGTAAGAAATGACAGTACCATCTATGTCATGTTTTAATGTCATTTGCTACAATCAAGAGCGTTCACTCGAAGGAAAATTATTAATAATTTAGCAGGAGAGTGTTGGATAAGCGGAGAAGGAATATGAGTTAGATTGATGAGCTGCGAAGGCTGCACGAGTGTATAGCTAGATAAATAATGTAAAACCACATTGGGGTCATGGGGATTGTCAGTTGTGTCGTGGTTAGGGCGCTGGATCTACTATCCCAGTCTCTCTCTAGTAGAATCAATTCAGAGGAAGAGGTATGTTTACAGCACTCGGAAAAAATGACAAATATAAACAATTTGTCATTTTTTCCGAGCACTATAAACATACCTCTTCCTCTGAATTGATTCACTGATTATCGCCTCGGAAGTTTCCCTCTAATAATATTCATTTATTATTATTTGTCTCCAGTCTCTCTCTCTCTAGTAGACCAAGTTTAGAAGGAATGGTATTTGACTCACTGAGTTGAGGAAGGTTAAAAACTACCCAAAATAATATTTTCCAAGAAGGAAATCAAACTGTGACGCCTTGAGTTTGGAGTACGACATCAGTTAAAAGAATATATCCCACCATTAATTATCTTAATTATCCCATTATTGGTGTCTGCCCAAGGCGACATGTAGTACCGGAGAATAAAGACCGCTTGACATGAGCAGTCGTCAACAAATGTTCGGATCAAGGTTTTCAATTCATCCTCTTCCACCTCCTCCCCCCACCCCCTCACCTAAACGACAGAAATACACTTTTTGACCTTGTCAGGATTCTAACCCGCTTTCTCCTGGTTTAGAGCACGACGAGTTATCGATTTTGTCTCCCGACCATTGAACGGGGAAAATAAAGTTCTCATCTGATGTCTGAAACACTATTCCCCTTCAAAGAACTATTCCTTCGACTGCACACACTTCTCTCAGCAGTCTCGCCATTGATGGAATAAGTTCTGGAAGACCTCATTGGGAATGAAGTATAGCTAGGCCATCGTGTTCCACATATATGTTCCCTTGGCTTGTTGCAGAAGCTACTGAGTTAAGTGCTCTGTGCGTTTTATCCGTTTTGATCGTGTTTCGATATTCCGATTGCTTGCGATGAATGATGATATCGTATGACAGATGGCTGTGTTCACTTTTTATGCGTTTTCGTCTTTTGTCTTTTAACGTGTGCTGAGATTGCTATGAAGTGAACTACAGCAGTCTTTCTTTGTTCAGGAGATAAGATATTAATTCGGATGATTCCACTGGCAAGAGATTATGGATTTTAATTCGTTTGCTGAGATACCAGGGCCTTCCATAGCCATAACAATAACAATATGTGTTCCCTTGACTCAAAACAGGTCTCTTTCAGCGGAATTTTCGACTTGGGAAACATGGGGCCATGATGTAAATGTAGGTAGCCTGATGAATCAGTCTGAACCAGATACAAAGAATGAGCTATTTTGTCATGATGTCGCTGCCAAATTCCCGTTGTCCACAAGTCCGGTGGTCCATATTGTCTGCAAGTTTTCAAACCCGACGGTTCTGCCTGACCAAAGTCTGTAATTTGTCAATGACCTTGTAATTTCGGCTTGTTGAGGGTCTCCTGGAACGTAATTCACTCACCGCCGATGTGTTGCCATCTCTGAAGAGATTGTACCACCTTTTAGTTTGTCTGATGCTCATGGCATCACCGCCATTTTAATCTTCCGAGTGGTTTCCATTTGGGTATCGTCCAGTTTTTGATGCGGTACCACTTCTCACGTCATTCCGTATTTTCGCGGGCAAATGAAAATTCGACGGACATTCACTACACACCACCATCAAAACAAGAGACAGGGCGGAATGGCGCTCCTTCGATGCGGAGACGGCACTCAATGATGACTATATTATATAAACCATACAACGATCGATAGAAAGAAGAAATCTATATTCACTCACTTCCAATGACGCATTCTAACGGCCTATAGAAAATGCACGCATGAGTGTGAAGATTCAATATACGCCGTGTATGTAAAATGGTAGTTTCCTAGTCTAACCGTCGGCACATTTTTGGGTAATGTGTTACACACTACACCAGACACCAGTTGGGGTATAACAAAGAAAAAAAAAAAGTACCCCCCTCACGCCATGTGGCGTATAGGGAATATGGTGTTAGTGACAATAAATTTTACAGACCTTCGGCACATGATTTTTGGGGTAATGTGGTCAGTATTACGCCCGAGCCGCTTTACTTTCAGAGAAAAAAATCCGGTACCCATTAAAGGCTGGGTGAACCGGAAGCCATCGGTTGAATTCGAACCCCACCTTTTGTCCTTTGTAGTCCATTTCACTAACCACTGAGCTATCGCGGATCCATATATGGGGTATATGTTTACCTTATTTATTTTAAAAACTGCAATATTTTAAAAATGAAATTCATGTATTTGTTTATTTAACGGAGGTGAGATGCAGAATGGTACAGGCAAAAGAAGATCTCCAAAGAATGAGGAAGATACTACGCAATCCATTTTTTGACAATAGAAACAAGAAAAATAGTTCTTAAATTGTATGTAGAGCCAGTCTTAACATATGGATGTGAATCATAGACAATAGAACAACAGACAAGAAAATCACTGGAGGCTATAGAAATGTGGTTTTACAGAAGAATGTTGAGAATACCGTGGACAGCTAAGAAGAGTAATAAAAACGTTCTGAAAGAAGCCAAAGCAAACAGAAAGCTAATTTCCAACATTAGTAAGAAAAAATCATCATTTTTTGGCCATGTAATGAGAAGGGAACAGCTGGAATATATTGTAAGAACTGGGAAAATTGAGGGACGAAGAGATGGAGGGAAGCAAAGAGAAAAGATACAAGACAACTTAAGAGAATGGCTTGGCAGAATGTCAACAACAAAAATGATAAATAACTGTCGAGATCGAAAGTTATGGAGAGACTTGATCACCTACACCAGCAGGCCCGTTACTTGATGATGATGATGATTGTCCATGGCTCTTGCCTACAGGCGAAGATGGGCTCGGTTTGTTCATGAGATCTCAATATCCCAGTACCTTTAAAAGCTGCCTCATTTTACTGTAAACAAATTGTGTGTAAAGAGTATCTTGGTGTGTGTGATTGAGTAGTGACTTCATTCATTAAATCATAAAGACGCGGCGTGAATTTAGCTCTCGCTTTATGTTAGTTAATTGTTCTTAATCATGTCTAATTGACTATGACTATTATGATTCAAACAAGAGTTTAAAAGTTTCGGGGGGACTGGTTGGTCTTGAGGCAAAACGTCAGAATCGAGACAGGGAGGTTGTGGGTTCACATCCTGGCTGCACCTGTTGGGATTTTTATCTATGATTTCTCTCTGCGGCAACCACCCCTGATCTCATCAGCGAGGCCCGGGTTAAAACGTCAATTACTCATCGACGGAAAAAATATGAGTACCTCCGAAAACGGAGTTATCTGCCTGTGCGTCGAGGGACGCCCCTGCACACGGCTGCCAGGGAAAAATGGATTAACACGCAAAATTCAGTTCCTAGTCTCTAGGGACTTCGTCAGAGGTGAGAGCTGGCGAACGAAAAAAAAAAGGCAAATGAGATTCAATGGGCCATGTAAAAAGACACAGCAGCCTACTAAACATAATCTTGGAATTTAAAATAGAAGGTAAAAGAGACAGAGCAAGACTAACATGGAGGAGTAACATCAAAAGATGGACAAGTCAGCCTATGACAACCTGCACTATTAAAGCAAGAGACAGAGTGGAATGGCGCTCCATGGTAACCAACATCGATGTAGAGACGGCACTCAATGATGATGAGGTGTTTGGTTGTAAATAACGACACAACACAACAACGCATTTTTCATGGCGGTCAGAGAAGAGTGATTTGAAATTAACATAAAGGATAACAGGTTTGACGGGGAGGAGAAGAGTGATGCTGTAGCTTTGAAAATGAGACACTGGCGTCATGTTGGAAAGTATTTTTTTCTTGTCTACGTTCAGAGGTTGGTTTTTGTTTTGCCTCCTCAGTCATCCATGATCTGAAAGTAGGTTAAATCGTGTACATGTACATATCAGAGCAAGTAACCGAAACTGTGTGTTCATGCTGTACGTTAGAACAAGCTCGACAGTTGATAATAACAGGTGGTTTCTAGATAAAGAAGGTAATAAAATTCAAGTCGGTAATGATAAAGAAATAATAATAATAAATAAAAACAAATAATTGTAGCAAAATAATTTTAAAAAAATAACAAATAATAATAATAAACAACATGTAGAAAAAAAGTAAAGAGCCCCCGTCACGTATAGGGAATATGGTGTTAGTGACAATATATTTTACAGACCTTCAGCACATGATTTTTGGGGTAATGTGGTCGGTATAACGCCGCTATTACCAACCAGTCCTCCTGTTGTTAAGCTTAAGTTATTTAAACTCTATCACGGCTGTGCTAAGGAATACGGTGGCTGGTTGTACATTAACATTTAATTCATTGATCTAGATTATGATTGTTGTTATATATTGTGATGAGGGGACTGGTTGGTCTCGAGGCAAGACGCCGGCATTGAGACAAAGAGGTTTTGGGTTCAAATCCCGGCTGCACCATTTGATGTTTTTATTTATGATTTCTCTCTGCGGCAACCACCCCTGGTCTCAGCAGCAAGGCCCGGCTTCAAACGTCAATTACTAATTGACGAAAAATAATATGAGTGCCTCCTAAGACGGAGTTATCTGCTTGTGCGGCGAGGGACCCCTGTGCACACGGCTGCCAGGGAAAAACGGATTACCATGCAAAATCCACTTCCTAGTCTCTAGGGACTTCGTCAGGGGTAAAAGCTGGCGAATGATATATATATATATATATAGTGATAAAATATTAGATAAGCACTGGCCTCTGGTGCCTCCATGAAAATCTACCGCTGATTGATACCAATCAGACTGTAGAGGATGCCGGAAACGATCTGTAACAGATTACTAATTATCTTAGGGCCTCCAAGTAGGATTTTCTGTTTGGAGTTTAGTACAATTAACATTTGATTCTCCCGAGTCCCTACATAAGGCAGTAGCGAGAAAATACAGGTAGTACTGCTTAAAAAAAAAGTAAAGTACCCCCCGTCACGCCAAGTGGCGTATAGGGAAATATGGTGTTAGTGACCCTATATTTTACAGACCTTCAGCACACATGATTTTTGGGGTAATGTGGTCGGTATTACGCCCAAGCTGCTTTACTTTCCCAGAAAAAATCCGGTACCCATTTAAGGCTGGGTGAACCCGGAGCCGTCGGTTGGGATCGAACCCTACCCCTTGTCCGTAGTAGTCCAGTTCACTAACCACTGAGCTATCACGGCTCCCACTAATTTTTAATTAGTAAAACCCAGGTGTCCTCGCCAGGGTACGAACCCCGGCTGTTGCCGTGGTAAGCCAACCGCCTATCGATTGCGCTAACCGGACACCCAGGTAGTACTGCTTACCTGTCTATAATTGCAGTAAGTTCGCCTTACCGATCCCAACTTGGTGCAAAAGTCGATAAAGCCACACGATGACTAGCTTGAGTCAGTTAAAGACATAAATACTTCCGTCACATACCTGAGCCAGTAGAAATAAAAAAATGAGAACAAGTCAGTCAAATTGGCATGTAGATCATTTTAATTTTATGTCACTATATTTTCATATTTATCGGCACATATATGGGAGAACGGGTCAGTAACACGCCAGGCCGCTTCATTTTCACAGAGTTGTTCTCAGTTTACATTCTCAAAGTTTGAGTGGACCCAGAAGAAGCTGTTGTTTTGTGGGGGAAAAAATAAACCGCTGGGAAGTAGTATCACAACATTCTGGATCAGAGATAAGTGTATTAAAAACTTGACTCAGCATCGTCAAGAAATAAACATAAATTGATAAATTGATACCAATGGAAGATGTACAAGAACCGAGGAGTTCAGGTTTGATACGAGTCAAGATTGCCTGTTATTATCATGTCCTGTATCGATTTTGAAACTGTTGATACTGTTGATAATGTTGTTACATTTGATACTGTTGTTATTGTTGCTATTGTTTATGCTGTCGATACTGTTGCTATTGTTGATACTGTTGCTATTGTTGATGCTGTTGTTACAATTGCTACTGTTGATACTGTTGCTACTGTTGATGCTGTTGTTACCATTGCTAATGTTGATACTGTTGCTACTGTTGATGTTGTTGCTACTGTTGTTACTGTTGATACTGTTGATATTGTTGCTACTGTTACTGTTGTTACCGTTGATGTTGTTGCTACTGTGTTACTGTTGATACTGTTGATGTTGTTGCTACTGTTGTTACTGTTGATACTGTTGTTACTGTTGATATTGTTGTTACTGTTGTTACTGTTGTTACTGTTGATATTGTTGCTACTGTTGTTACTGTTGTTACTGTTGATACTGTTGATATTGTTGCTATTGTTGCTACTGTTGTTACTGTTGATACTGTTGATACTGTTGTTACTGTTGATACTGTTGATATTGTTGCTATTGTTGATACTGTTGTTACTGTTCATACTGTTGACACTGTTGACACTGTTGACACTGTTGATATTGTTGATACTGTTGATTCTGTTGATTCTGTTGATACTGTTGATATTGTTGATATTGTTGCTACTGTTGTTACTGTTGTTACTGTTGACACTGTTAATACTGTTGCTACTGTTGATACTGTTGATATTGTTGATATTGTTGATATTGTTGATATTGTTGCTACTGTTGTTACTGTTGTTACGGTTGATTCTGTTGCTACTGTTGATACTGTTGATATTGTGGCTATTGTTTATGCTTTTGATACTTTTGCTATTGTTGATGCTGTTGCTACTGTTGCTACTGTTAATGCTGTCGCGACTGTTGATGCTTTTGCTACTGTTGATGATGTTGCTACTTTTGATGCTGTTGATGCTGTTGCTACTGTTGATACTGTTGCTACTGTTGATGCTGTTGCTACTATTGATGCTGTTGCTACTGTTGATGCTGTTGCTACTGTTGCTACTGATGATGATGTTGCTACTGTTGATGCTGTTGCTACTGTTGATGCTGTTGCTACTTTTGATACTGTTGCTACTGTTGATACTGTTGCTACTGTTGATACTGTTGCTACTGTTGATACTGTTGATGCTGTTGCTACTGTTGATACTGTTGCTACTGTTGCTACTGTTGATGCTGTTGCTACTGTTAATGCTGTTGCTACTGTTGATGCTGTTGATATTGTTAATGTTGTTGCTACCGTTGATGCTGTTGCTACTGTTGATACTGTTAATGATGTTGCTACAGTTGATGCTGTTGCTACTGTTGCTACTGTTAATGCTGTTGCTACTGTTGATGCTGTTGCTACTGTTGATACTGTTAATGCTGTTGCTACTGTTGATGCTGTTGCTACTGTTGATACTGTTAATGCTGTTGCTACTGGTGATGCTGTTGCTACTGTTGATGCTGTTGATACTGTTGATTCTGTTGATACTGTTACTACTGATGTTGCTCTTATTTCTGATTCTATGTAGTCGACACTGATGACACTGCTTTTGATGTTGTGATTATTACTGATGTTGTTGTCGGTGCTATTCAAGATAATGTTGATTACGTTACAGTGTTATTGTCGGTACTATTGGTGATAACGTTGGTTATGATTTAGCACCGTTGTCGATGCTATTGCCGCTAATGTTGATCTATCTATAACTCTTGTTGTCGATACTATTGGTGCTAATGTTGATTTAACTGTCACTGTTATTATCATCGATGCTGTTGATGTTAATGTTGATTTAGCTATCACTGTTCTTGTTGATGCTAATGGTGCTAATGTTGATTTAGCTGCTACTGTTGATGCTGTTGCTGTTATGTTGATTTAACTGTCATTGTTGTCGTTGATGCTATGGGTGTAATGTTGATTTATCTGTAGCTGTTGTTACCGAAGCTATTGGTGATAATGTTGATTTAGCTGTCACTGTTGTTATCGATGCTATTGGTGATAATGTTGATTTAGCTGTCACTGTTGTTGTCTATACTACTGGTGATAATGTTTATTTATCTACAGCTGTTGTTGTTGATACTACTGGTGATAATGTTGATTTAGCTGTCACTGTTGTTGTCTATACTACTGGTGATAATGTTGATTTAGCTGTCACTGTTGTTGTTGATACTACTGGTGATATAATGTTGATTTAGTTGTCACTGTTGTTGATACTACTGGTGATAATGTTGATTTAGCTGTCACTGTTGTTGTTGATACTACTGGTGATATAATGTTGATTTAGCTCTCACTGTTGTTGAAACTACTGGTGATATAATGTTGATTTATCTGCAGCTGTTGTCGATATTATTGGTGATAATGTTGATTTATCTACAGCTGTTGTCGATACTACTGGTGATATAATGTTGATTAATCTGCAGCTGTTGTCGATATTATTGGTGATAATGTTGATTTATCTGCAGCTGTTGTCGATATTATTGGTAATAATGTTGATTTATCTGCAGCTGTTGTTGTCGATACTATTGGTGATAATGTTGATTTATCTGCAGCTGTTGTTGTCGATACTATTAGTGATAATGTTGATTTATCTGCAGCTGTTGTTGTCGATACTATTGGTAATAATGTTGATTTATCTGCAGCTGTTGTTGTTGATACTATTAGTGATAATGTTGATTTATCTACAGCTGTTGTTGTTGATACTATTGGTGATAATGTTGATTTATCTATAGCTGTTGTTGTTGATACTATTGGTGATAATGTTGATTTATCTATAGCTGTTGTTGTTGATACTATTGGTGATAATGTTTATTTGTCTGTAACTGTTGTTGTCGATTTTATTGATGATAATGTTGAGTTGTCTGTAACTGTTGTTACCTATGCTATTGGTGATAATGATGATTTAGACCCATGTGTTATTGTGAATGCTATTGGTGTAATGTTGATTTATCTACAGCTGTATATTGGTGATAATGTTGATTGTCTGTAACTGTTGTTGCTGATGTTATTGATGCTAATGATGATTTAGACCCATGTGTTATTGTGAATGCTATTGGTGTTAATGATCATTTCACTGCAGCTACCGTTGATTTACTTTTTTCGACTGTCAAACCTCATGTACTTGTTTCTTGTTTTATTTCATATTTCTCTGATCTCGGAGTTTTGCATAAGAAACAGTTTTTTTATTACTATTGTTGGCCTCACCATTTATCTAGTAACAAACGATAATTCACAAGCAGCAGAAATAGACTCAAGATGTAACAAAATTTGTAAAATCATCAGACAGATGTCACTAGTACTGTCAAATAAGAAATAACCCTAAAGACAAAATAAACACATAATCTGGACGTTAGGCTCAAGAACAGTAAGAAAAATAATCACTGCAGAAATGAAATGTGTTAGACACAGGACAAGAAATATATTGAGAGACAAGATTGGAAGTGGGGAAGTGAGATAAAGGTAGGGATAATTCCCGCCATTTGAATACATGAAGAATCAACAGATAAAATCGTTTGGCTTCGTGATAAGGCAGAAAGATCCAAACACGACACAACGAGCCATCAACAAACACCACAACAGCAGACTTAAGGGTCGACCACACCAAGAAAATGGACTGATGGAACATTAGAAACATTGGGAAACATAATAAAACTTAAGAGGAGAGGTCAAGAGTCTGTTCCAGAAATACACCGAGGAAGTGGAGCAGTGTCTTGACAAGTATTTGTTAACTGAACCTGATCTAAAAAGTCAGCTATGAGTTGCTGCCATCTTTCAGTCCATACCATGGCTAATGTTTAGGTTCTACTTTCACTTCTTCTTCTATCCTTCCTCTATTGCCGTTGGCGTCGAGGGGAGAAACAATCTGCGATTCTTTGCTCTTCTGTTGGCCTCTTCTGATGTTATTCCTCCTAGTGACTCTAGTATTCCCTTTATCCATCTCTTTATCGGTCTTCCTCTTAATCTGACGTTTTCGTAGCGTTTGTTTATGGCTCTTTGATTCATTGTTAGTTTTTTCTGTCTTGTTATGTGGCCGAACCAATTTCACTGGGTACTAATAATTTGTTGTGACTTGATTCTTTGCTTGCTTGTGTTCAACCAATGACTAAAGGAAAACACCTCTTCGTCATCCGTCCTATAAGGACGCTAAGTCGGCATGTATGCACTGTGTTGTGGTTTGCAGAAGAACTGTGATATTTACGTCTTTCAACCCAACACATCCGACCAGGATTGCATTTTTGAGTAGCGGGTTGTCTTCCTACTCAATCCTTACTAGCTTGACCAGACTGGACTACTCTGGGTAGTTTGTTGCCAGAGGCACCACGAGGAGGTGGAGTGCAGTATTGATGTTTCTGGTTCACAATCATCACAAAGCCATCAACTGCAATTCGCTAGCAACTTCAGTTCTGGCGCTGAAATCTGAACCTTGACCTCCACTGTAATGTTAAAATACCTCGCATCCATACGTCATAATGTGCTATATGTGGCTACCTTTATATTTTATGTAACAAATCCCAACTGCTGTATAAAATCATTATTATGAGTCGATCAAACATGATCACAGAGCGGTTACGATGAATAACCTGTGTCGCATTGATACGATCCTTATAGCAAAACAGAACAGAACATAAACTCAACTAACTACCACATATACAAACAAAAGGAAATGAATCACGATCGTGAATTATAAATGACACAGCCCGAACAGGGACAGCTGAGTCATGTTCAATATTTTATTGATGAGGTTGAATACTCAAATGAGGTTCAGTACAGTGGACGGTTATGTGAGCACAAATAGAATACAGGTTTCTACACCGCTCATTGAAATGCAGCCACTCCTTGATAATCCGATGACTTACTATTTTATGTTTTATGTGGGTGTTTGCCTGTCACCACCAGCGCCATTATCATCATTATCCTATGGTTTTGACAGTTAATGGTTTTTCCAGAACCATACATCGTTAAAAACCACCGTTTCGCATAAAACCAGTTTCGCATAAAAACACTGTTTCGCATAAAACCCACTGTTTAGCATAAAACCACTGTTTCATATAAAACCACTGTTTCACATAAAACCACTGTTTCGCATAGAACCACTGTTTCGCATAAAACCACTGTTTCGCATAAAACCACTGTTTCGCATAGAACCACTGTTTCGCATAAAACCACTGTTTCGCATAAAACCACTGTTTCGCATAAAACCACTGTTTCACATAAAACCACTGTTTCGCATAAAACTACTATTTCACATAAAACCACTGTTTCGCATAAAACCACTGTTTCACATAAAACCACCGTTTCACATAAAACCACTGTTTCACATAAAACCACTATTTCACATAAAACCACTGTTTCACATAAAACCACTATTTCACATAAAACCACTGTTTCACATAAAACCACTGTTTCGCTGGCTGAAAATCCGAGGTACGGTGTTGGAAACTTACGGTAGACAGAAAGGAATTTTTTTTCTATCGGGGGGTGAAATCAAAATCCTGAATCTCACACGTCGTGACGACTGCTTTGACCAAGCGGCCTTTATCCCTTTGGTTCTATCGTGAGCCTCCCGACATACACCACCAATGGTACTATGTGTCGTAAAGATAATTAGTCAGTTATCCATCGTTAAAACGGGCCTGACACTCTAAGAATGTCAAGAAGCGGAAGTATCCCTACTTGGGGAAACATCTAATAATCAGACCGCCCCAAATTGCTGCGTTTTGTATAATGGATCTCATTTCGTTTTGACCAATGCTGGACGTCAAAAGAATAAATAGGCTTTCTCAACGACTTTATCATATGATGTCAAACATTTCCGTTCTATTTCCCCTCTGATTTCCCCCCTCTTTATTTTCATCGCTGCACGATCCTTTCCAGGCTTGATAATCTAAATTTATGTTCGTTCAGTTTTTGTTTTCACTAAATTGCGTTCTTAATTACCATTTTTCTACTGACGTTTTCTACATAATTTTTCTAGATGTTCTTGATTGGATCTCGGTGGTCTAGATGTAAGATGTCGGCCTCTGGGCATGAGAAATATGGGTTCAAACCCACACATGATCATTTTTTTTTCCAAATTGAATCCGCGGTTTATTCGCGGCATTGCCCTCCCTTGGTCTCCGGGTAGTGAGACAGGATGTCGAGCCCTCTCTGGGTAGTGAGACACGATGCCGAGCCCTCTCTGGGTAGTGAGACACGATGTCGAGCCCTCTCTGGGTAGTGAGACATGATGTCGAGCCCTCTCTGGGTAGTGAGACATGATGTCGAGCCCTCTCTGGGTAGTGAGACACGATGCCGAGCCCTCTCTGGGTAGTGAGACACGATGTCGAGCCCTCTCTGGGTAGTGAGACATGATGTCGAGCCCTCTCAGAAAAAAATAGGAGTTCCCGTGTACACCTGCGCACGTTAAAAAAAACCACTGGTAGTTGGAAATGAAGAGAGTAGACAAAATATGGTTACTGCCCGGGCAAATGGATTCCAGGCCGTGCTACGGAGTGCGTGCACTTGGGTCAGGATCTCATCGAAAGAGAACCAAAAATTATTTTTGTCATTGTAATGTGTCGGGAAAATCGGGACACCTTTGGATTGGTCCGGAGCGCAGAGATGATGATCATAACATAATATTTTTTATTTTCTTCCAAGGCGATTTTCTTTATGATATTTTAAATGTTTCTCTAATTAACCAACCCCCCCCCCCCGCCGCTATTTCCTTGATAATGTATACTTGATGCTATTTTAGTGATGCTGTTTTTAATGTTATTTATTTTTCTGTTTTATTGACTAAATTTCCTAGATTTTAATTTTTTCCTAATGCTATTTTTAATTATGTATCTTTCGTGCAGTTTTGACGATATTATTTGGCAGCGTTCTTGTTGTTTCTGTTATGTTCGTGATGATTTCTTGATGGTTGTGTATCTGATAATGTTGCCTTGAAACTGATCTCGTGATAATGTTGCCTTGAAACTGATCTCGTGATAATGTTGCCTTGAAACTGATCTCGTGATAATGTTGCCTTGAAACTGATCTCGTGATAATGTTGCTTTGAAACTGATCTCGTGATAATGTTGCTTTGAAACTGATCTCGTGATAATGTTTACTTGATGTTATTTCCTTTATGATATTTTATTGTAATATTCTTGAAGCTGTTCTGTAGTTATATTTATACCTTTGATTTCTAATATTCCCTTGGATTTCAACGGTTTGGGAGGGGGTTTTGGTTAGATGGACTCGCTCACAGAGATCACTTATATATTGATGTGAGTAGTCTTTTGTAAAGGATTTGTTTAGTAGACTTCTTACATAAGGGAAAACAAATCTCATTCTGGCGATATCGGTCGCGATCAATAACAGACAGACTTGTTTTGGTTATATTCAGGCACGTTTACCTTTCCGCGTCTGGCCTCTCTTCTTGCTTTCTAGCGATGTTATCTGGCACTCTTGAGATAGCCCTATTGATTTGCTGGCTTTATCAGAGTTCATGTATTCATTACTTAACCCTGATGAGGATATTATAGTTCTCCAAGGGATGAAATGAAGGATGTTAACTGCTTTCTGCAGATCTAATCGGGGAGGTAGTGACGACGATAATCAAAAGCATTAAATACTGTTGAACGAGGAGACAAAGAGGAAGGCCGAAATATACACGGAGAAGGCATGTAGGAGCAGAAATGAAGAGAATGAGGAAAATATGGAACAATTTAAAGTGAATAGCAAGGGACTGAACGGCCTGGAAGGTGTTTGTTGAAGATCTATGCAACACGAGGAGATGAAAGGATGAAGATTTATGCTACACGAGGAGATGAAAGGATGAAGATCTATGCTACACGAGGAGATGAAAGGATGAAGATCTAAGCTGCACGAGGAGATGAAAGGATGAAGATCTATGCTACACGAGGAGATGAAAGGATGAAGATCTATGCTACACGAGGAGATGAAAGGATGAAGATCTATGCTACACGAGGAGATGAAAGGATGAAGATCTATGCTACACGAGGAGATGAAAGGATGAAGATCTATGCTACACGAGGAGATGAAAGGATGAAGATCTATGCTACACGAGGAGATGAAAGGATGAAGATCTATGCTACACGAGGAGATGAAAGCTTGAAGATCTATGCTACACGAGGAGATGAAAGGATGAAGATCTATGCTACACGAGGAGATGAAAGGATGAAGATCTATGCTACACGAGGAGATGAAAGGATGAAGATCTATGCTACACGAGGAGATGAAAGGATGAAGATCTATGCTACACGAGGAGATGAAAGGATGAAGATCTATGCTACACGAGGAGATGAAAGGATGAAGATCTATGCTACACGAGGAGATGAAAGGATGAAGATCTATGCTACACGAGGAGATGAAAGGATGAAGATCTATGCTACACGAGGAGATGAAAGGATGAAGATCTATGCTACACGAGGAGATGAAAGGATGAAGATCTATGCTACACGAGGAGATGAAAGGATGAAGATCTATGCTACACGGGGAGATGAAAGGATGAAGATCTATGCTACACGAGGAGATGAAAGGATGAAGATCTATGCTACACGAGGAGATGAAAGGATGAAGATCTATGCTACACGAGGAGATGAAAGGATGAAGATCTATGCTACACGAGGAGATGAAAGGATGAAGTTCTATGCTACACGAGGAGATGAAAGGATGAAGTTCTATGCTACACGGGGAGATGAAAGGATGAAGATCTATGCTACACGGGGAGATGAAAGGATGAAGTTCTATGCTACACGGGGAGATGAAAGGATGAAGTTCTATGCTACACGAGGAGATGAAAGGATGAAGTTCTATGCTACACGGGGAGATGAAAGGATGAAGTTCTATGCTACACGGGGAGATGAAAAGATGAAGAAGAAAAAGAGGAGGAAGAGGAGGAAAAGGACAAGGAAGGGAAGAAGAAGATTGGAATAAATAGCATGTGGTTTGATTTATCATCAACGAAATGGTAGATTTAGCTTTTTTTTTATTTTCAGTTTAACGCAAAATGAGCTTAAAATACATATGTTCACATTTTCTTACATCGAAGTTTCGTCATTTTGAATCTGTATAATTATTTCTTTAATTTAATATTTCATTTGATTTATACTTTGGTAAACTATATCAAAAACATAAATGTATTACATTAGTTCATAATTTCAAACGTCTCTGTTAAAGTAACAACACTCGGCTGCAGCATTCATAAAATGATAGGGCCAGTGCTCCTCATTAATGTTATTATTTTCTAGTGAAGGGATAAAGACTGATGAATGTATATAAAAGTAAAAGTAAAGTACCCCCCGTCACGCCAAGTGGCGTATAGGGAAATATGGTGTTAGTGACCCTATATTTTACAGACCTTCAGCACATGATTTTTGGGGTAATGTGGTCGGTATTACGCCCGTGCTGCTTTACTTTCCCAGAAAAAAATCCGGTACCCATTTAAGGCTGGGTGAACCCGGAGCCGTCGGTTGGGATCGAACCCTACCCCTTGTCCGTAGTAGTCCAGTTCACTAACCACTGAGCTATCGCGGCTCCCACTAATTTTTAGGGAATTAGTAAAACCCAGGTGTCCTCGCCAGGGTACGAACCCCGGCTGTTGCCTTGGTAAGCCAACCGCCTATCGATTGCGCTAACCGGACACCCGATGAATGTATATAGGTGCATAAAAATACGAAGTTGCTGTAAAGTTGATGATAAAAGTAAAAGAAAACAAAGGAAATGTGGTATGGTTCAGCGTTTTTTGTAGACGAAGAACAACAAATTGAACGACGTTTCGTCTCAATAGACCATCAGCGGGAACAATGAATGACAGCACACACGCGCGCGCGCATACACGGACGTGTACGGATATGTCTAGTGTTAAAACAAAGGTCTAGTGTTAAAACAAAGGTTTAGTGTTAAAACAAAGGTCTAGTGTTAAAACAAAGGTTTAGTGTTAAAACAAAGGTCTAGTGTTAAAACAAAGGTTTAGTGTTAAAACAAAGGTTTAGTGTTAAAACAAAGGTTTAGTGTTAAAACAAAGGTTTAGTGATAAAACAAAGGTTTAGTGTTAAAACAAAGGTTTAGTGTTAAAACAAAGGTCTAGTGTTAAAACAAAGGTTTAGTGTTAAAACAAAGGTCTAGTGTTAAAACAAAGGTTTAGTGTTAAAACAAAGGTTTAGTGTTAAAACAAAGGTCTAGTGTTAAAACAAAGGGCGAAGTAAAAAACATTGAGTGGCAGCGGTATGTTACAAGTGAAGTGGTACAGATATAAGAATACATCTAGATACAGCAAAACGCGAAGCTGCTGTTAAGCTGATGATCATGCTGAAGTCGGATGTGTTGGGCCGAAAGGTGCAAATATCACAGCTATACTGCAAACCACAACACAACGCAGACAAGACCCACTTAAAGTCCTTTTAAGGGCGGATGACGAAGTGGTGTACTCCTTTAGTCATCAGGCGAACGCAAGCAAGCAAGATGATGATAAAGGTGAAATGAAAAAAACTGAAACAAATTGTATAGTTGCTTACTTGCTTGCGTTCGGCCGATGACTAAAGGAATACACCTTTTCGTCATTCGCCTTTAAAATGACGTTAAGTTGACATGTATGTGCTGTATTGTGGTCTGCAGTAGAACTGATATTTACGCCTTTCGGTCCGAAACATCCGACTTCAGCATGAATGGTATGTTTAAAGCTTTGCTTCTTCGTCTGGATCGACTAGGAAGTGATAGGCTGCCACGGACAACTGTTTTTATATCTCCAAGTGACTCACTTTTATAATGAGATCTGACTCATAGACGCCGTGCATTACATGAGCTGAAAGAGTCACCATATAGTAGCATTTATGAACCAAAATAAGGAGATGTCCCTCCAGACGTTCTTCCTGCACTAGTTACAGTAACATACCAACCAGTTACTATAAACTACAATACAACAAATAATATCCGTCTCTCTTCTCTTCTACGTTTTAGCTCCCATTGGAGCATAGGTCTTCAACAAACACTTTCCAAGTTGTTCTGTTTTTTGCAAATCTTTTAAGATCATTCCATGTCTTCCCCATCATCTTCATCTCTGCTTCGATCTGTCTTCTCCAATAATTCCTTGGTCTTCCTCTTTGTCTTTTC
The DNA here is from genome assembly GCA_032433765.1 of Megaustenia siamemsis. NCBI lineage: Eukaryota > Metazoa > Mollusca > Gastropoda > Stylommatophora > Ariophantidae > Megaustenia > Megaustenia siamemsis. Next base: position 65,954,069 of record JAVIAB010000051.1, on the reverse strand, counting down.
CCCTGGGGATTCCAAAAAAGGGCCTGTTGTGTAATACTCTCAGTTGGCTTCCGTAGTGTGTGTCCTATCCATCGCCATTGTCTTCGCTGTATCTCTTTATCCACTGGTATTTGACCGGTACATTTCCATAATTCTACGTTAGTGACTTTGTCCTGCCATTTCCATCCCTTTATTCTGCGTAAGCATCCATTAATGAAAGTCTGTACCTTCGTGATTGTCAATTTTGTTATTCTCCATGTTTCACAGCCATATAATAGGACCGACTTAACATTTGAGTTGAAAATTTTAATTTTTGTATTTAACCTAATTTCTTTGGATTTCCATATGTTTCCAAGTGCAATGAAAGCTCCTCTTGCTTTTGATATCCTTATTTTGGTATCAAATAATATCCGTATATCGCCTTTATTGGACAGACGAGTTAAGAATCCATCAACTGACGAAAGCCAACAAACAAGAAATGAGAGAGTGCTCATGATCAACAAGTTAGAATATGCCAACAAAGAAATACACAATTTATCAAGAACGGAAGGAGTTGGACACTGTATTGCGACAGTTTTACATAGGAGAACTATACATTCTATACTACTACCTACATACGGCTTCATTAAAAAACAACAACAAAAACAGACAGACGGATACACAAGAGAAATGTAATATAATCTAACTACATTATAGGAAGGGGAGCCGCGATAGCTCAGTGGTTAGTGAACCGAACTACAAAGGACAAGTGGCTTCCAGGTTCACCCAGTCTTTAATGGTACCTGATTTTTTCTGGGAAAGTAAAGCGGCACAGGAGTAATACCGACCACATTACCCCAAAAATCACGTGCCGAGGGTCTGTAAAAAATTATGGTCACTAACACCATAATCCCTATATGCCACTTGGCGTGACGGGGTTCTTTACTTTTCTTTTATTTTACATTATAGGAAGTAACTGCAACTAGTGCTCTTTATTGTCATTATTCTTGTTTTCTGCGGAAGGCCGTATATAGACCGACACGTCCTATATAGTTTTGTATAGTTTTCCTACTTAAATCTGACCATAATTCGCTATGTCCAACTCGTTCCCTGCTCACCAGCTTAACTGCAGCACCACATTTAATTACATATTCCACAATTATAGAGAGCTAATTTCCAATATTAGGAAGAAACAATCATCATATTTTGGCCATGTAATAAGAAGGGAACAGCTGGAATATTTTGTAACAAATAGGAAAATTTAGGGATGAAGAGATAGAGGGAACCAACGAGAAAAGATATCAGACAGCTTAAGTAGAATGGCTTAGCAGATGGTCAACAACATAAATGATGAATAACTGTCGAGATCGAAAGTTGTGGAGAGACATGATCACCTACTCCAGCAGGCCTCGTACTTGATGATGATGATTCCACAATTTGTCAAGAAAGATTCTTTCTTTCTTTCATTCTTTCTGCCTTCTCTTTCTTTCTTTTTTTTCCTTTCTATTTTAATCTCGTTCACACTTAGAGGATCGTGTTAATGATTCTAAAAAGTGGCTGTCAGCTCAAAAAATAGAAACAAGCCTAATACGCAATATAGTGTATCAATACTAATTGTTGCGCATGCTTGTTTTGTTAAGTGTGTTAATGAAGACTTAGGTCGGTCGAAACGTTCTGTTTTATTCTGCTTTCCCCTGCTTCAATTGTAACATACACTTCTATATAATTTGTGTTGCTTACTTGCTCAAGAGGAGAGCGGGTGGCCGAACCGATAACGTGTCGGGCTTCAAACCAGGAGAAAGCGGGTTCGAATCCCGTGAAAAGTTTTTTATATTGGAGGTGAAATAGAAACTCAGACGTGAACACCTTGCGACGACTGCACTGGACAAGCGTCCTTTATTCTCCGGCCCCACAATTCCCACTGACACACCCCAGTAATGGGAAATTGCCGTAAAGATGTTCAAGACAATTCAGAGGAAGAGGTATGTTTACAGCACTCGCAAACAATGACAAATAATCAACAGCAGGAACAAAAACAAAAGAACAATATATGGACCGAAGCAGGATCGAACCCGTACTCACTGGCACAGCGCCTTGCCACGAAAGGCCAAATGCTAGGGAACACTGCCACTCAGCTAACTAAGTTTGCTAAAAAAACACAGCGTGTTTTTTTCTGTTGTTGATTGTTTGTCATTTTTTCCGAGTGCTGTAAACATACCTCATCCTCTGAATTGATTCGCAGATTATCGCCTCGCCCGTTTCCCTCTATAATAATATTCATTTCTTATTATTTGTCTCCTGTTCAAGACAACCAATACCTTGTCTCCTGTTCAAGACAACCAATACCTTGTCCTGTTCAAGTCAAACCAATACCTTGTCCTGTTCAAGACAACCAATACCTTGTCCTGTTCAAGACAACCAATACCTTGTCCTGTTCAAGACAACCAATACCTTGTCTCCTGTTCAAGACAACCAATACCTTGTCCTGTTCAAGTCAAACCAATACCTTGTCCTGTTCAAGACAACCAATACCTTGTCTCCTGTTCAAGACAACCAATACCTTGTCTCCTGTTCAAGACAACCAATACCTTGTCCTGTTGAAGACAACCAATACCTTGTCCTGTTCAAGACAACCAATATCTCCATACGACCGTTCTTGTAAAGATACAGGGTGGTACACTCTGTAGGGAACGGACAAACACATGCAGTGCTGCTGTAAAGCTGGTAGCAAGGAGCCTATAGAGAGATGCAACGAACACAACTCCTACAAGGTATGGTGGCAGCTTTACAAAAAAGGAACACAACAAAATGCTGACGTTTCCGCCTACTCTATGTTGCACTATGTCACGTTGTTTATGAACAGCTGCTGTCTGTTTTCATCTCAGAGTAGCATTTTAGTAATAATAATAATATATATATATATATATATATATATATATATATATATATATACATATTTATATTGTTTCGTTCGCCAGCTTTTACCTCTGACGAAGTCCCTAGAGACTAGGAAATGAATTTTGCGTGTTAATCCATTTTTCTCTGACAGTCGTGTCCTCGCCGCACAGGCAGATAACTCCGACTTCGGAGATACTCATATTTCTTCCGTCGATGAGTAATTGACGTTTCAAGCCGGGCCTCGCTGTTGAGACCAAGGGTGGTTGCCGCAGAGAGAAATCACAAATAACAATTCCAATGGCTTCAGCCGAGATTTGAACTCTCTCTTTCCCGAGACCGGCTTCTTGCCCCGAGACCGGCTTCTTGCCTCGAGACCAACCATTTCCCTCCAAGCAAAATAAAAAAAAAAATGCAATGAATGAAACTTCAACTGTTCTTGATTTGAAAGGAAACACATACCCGCCTCTTTTACTCACTGTACATAATGTGAGTGGGAGCCACGATAGCTCAGTGGTTAGTGAACTGGACTACAAAGGACAAGGGGTAGGGTTCGATCCCAACCGACGGCTTCCGGGTTCACCCAGCCTTAAATGGGTACCGGATTTTTTTCTGGGAAAGTAAAGCAGCACGGGCGTAATACCGACCACATTACCCCAAAAATCATGTGCTGAAGGTCTGTAAAATATAGGGTCACTAACACCATATTTCCATATACCACTTGGCGTGACGGGGGTACTTTACTTTACTTTTTTACATAATGTGAGTAGCAAAATGTGTTTATAGATGACAAAAAAAAGGTTATGCATCCAGCGTCGTCAGGCCAATTACTGAGTATCAATTCTAAATTGAAATTTTCTTCGTGTGAAATATAATAGAAATTCGATTATCTCGATTATGTGTAGACTAGGTAATGAGAAAAATAGGGAAAATCACAGATTAAAATAGTCAGTTGTCTTTTTTACATGAATGTATGTATGTATATAACCTATTGAAAACAAATATGGCCTTTGACGTCTTAACAGACGGTCAGTAGCAAGCAATCAGGATAAGTCAGTAGTTTGGTAAAATATTTGTGTCTTATTCTGGATGCTGTTTTAACGAATAGGTTCTCTCGTTGATGAATCGGTCATTATTGGTTTAGATAGATTAGACCGCGAAATGAACAAGGTGTATTCGTGGTGCCTGGTCTTGTCTCCTTTCTCATGCGCCTATTTTGTCTTTTGAATTTGATAATCAACGCTGACTCGAAAGTTTCTGTTTCGTTTTTTTTTTTAAAATTTGTTCTCTAAAAGCTAAAAGTCACACTAAACAATACTAGACCATCTTACAATTGTCATTTACAAAATACGTTAGAAAGTTGCATGTTTAACATTAAAACTTAATAATTTTTTTTTAAATGCGATGTTATCAAAGAACGACTGGTCACGTCTAATCCTTAAAGCAAAGACGACAAACGAAATAGGGTGTTTCTGCGCACCTCCTTTCAGCTTCCATACCAGCTCAGAATGCAATGATATTGTCTTTGATAATGAGAAACTGACGCGACTGACAGTTCAAGATCAAAGAGATAATTAACTTTGTCTTTAGTTCATGGATGGATAAATGGGGAAGGAGATTGACGGCAGGTACTTTTAAAAATCGCGGCATACACCCAGGGAGTATCGATCTGTAACTTTTCTCTATTACAAATTTGGCGCCAATACCACTTGATAACTATAAATGCAGTAGTTCTTTTTCTTCTTCCTTTCAGCTCCCTGTGGAGTATACGTCTTCAACAAACACTTTCCAAGCCTTTCTGTTTCTTGCCATTCTATTAAGATCGTTCCATGTCTTCCCCACTATCTTCATCTCTGCTTCTATCTGTCTTCTCTAAGAATTCCTTGGTCTTCCTCGTTGTTTTTTTCCCTGGAGATTCCAAAAAAGGGCCTGTTGTGTAATACTCGCAGTTGGCTTCCGCAGTATGTTCTATCCAGCGCCATCGTCTTCGCTATATCTTGATGCAATAGTTACTGTGTCATTATTGTTGTGATAATGTGTTTCTAGACCATTTAATTCCTGCACATTTACAGGAGCAGTTGAATAAAAAAAGCTCTGTACAGACGTATTATTTCTGAAATCCTAAATAAAATCATTGTAGTATAACTCACCTGACTGTCTCTGGTGTAAGCCTCTCTGGCTTCCCTTTCTCTTTGCCTCGTCTCTGGCCGGCTACAAATTTCCCGATAAGGGCCGATTTAATTTAAAAATCGATGTGTGATCAGAAGTGTTTGAGATCTTGAAATGTGAATTATGTTTGTCGATACGAGAACAAAACAATTTTTTTGTTTTATTTTCGCAACATCGGCTTATTAATTTTACACTGTATAAGAGCTGCTTGGGAGCCACGATAGCTCAGTGGTTAGTGAACTGGACTACAAAGGACAAGAGGTAGGGTTCGATCCCAACCGACGGCTCCGGTTCACCCAGCCTTTAATGGGTACCGGAGTTTTTTCTGGGAAAGTAAAGCGGCACGGGCGTAATATCGACCACATTACCCCAAAAATCATATGCCGAAGGTTTGTAAAATTTATGGTCACTAACACCATATTCCCTATACGCCACTTGGTGTGACCGGGGTACTTTACTTTTTTTTTAATTTTTTTTTTTATAAGAGCTGTTTGGTCAGACTGAATCCGTACCAATCACCATCAAGGGCGTTCTTCTCGAGAATGCAAGGAAAAATACCAAGAGGAAGACCCAGAAGAAGATGGATAGATGCAATGACAGAGAAATGTAACAACAAAGGAAAATCACTAATTCAGACAGTTCAAGCAGCTCAAGAACGACAAATGATATAAACGACGACACCTTTTAGGTATCAGTGAAAAGAGAAAAGAAGAAGAAGAAGATAAGAGATACGTTGTCCGCCATAACAAATTTGATTTGCTTCTTCTATTCCTTCTTTTTCAAAGTTCCGGTTTTTTTTTCAATGAATACTCAGATTCATTGTTTACATTGAGAAGTGTGTTATTTTGGCGCTGTTAGTGATCCTTGTTTACAGCAAGCTGCGATATCCGCGCCTATCGACCCACAACATCCGACTTCAACCCAACGTTTGTTTACATCTTGTTACTTACTTGCAAGGTTGAGTGTGAATTTTTATTGTGTTCAAAGAGTCAGCTATGAGTCGTTGACACGTATATTTGTAATTTAGACATGTCTTTAATATCTACGGGTAGCAATTTAGACATTTCTTTAATATCCACAGGTAATAATTTAGACATTTCTTTAATATCTACAGGTAACAGTTTAGACATGTCTTTAATATCTACAGGTGATAATTTAGATATTTCTTTAATATCTACAGGTAATAAATTAGACATGTCTTTAATATCTACAGGTGATAATTTAGATATTTCTTTAATATCTACAGGTAATAAATTAGACATCTCTTTAATATCTACAGGTAATAAATTAGACATGTCTTTAATATCTACGGGTAGCAATTTAGACATGTCTTTAATATCTACAGGTGATAATTAAGACATTTCTTTAATATCTACAGGTGATAATTTAGATATTTCTTTAATATCTACAGGTAATAACTTAGACATGTCTTTAATATCTACAGGTAAAAATTAAGACATTTCTTTAATATCTACAAGTAACAAAGCGATAAACTAACAAATAAGGTGAGTGAAGAAGAAAGCGCTGAATGATTAGCGGTATGAAGAAGAAATCCAGTGAGAGAGAGACAGAGAGAGAGAGCCGAGAATAAGAAAATAAGAGAGCGAGAGAGAGACAAAGAGAGAGAGAGAGAGCTTGCTGATAATTTGGCTAAGAACTGAGATGTTATTTTTCTGACAAATCTGTGACGGTAGAGGAAAAAAGCTTTTGTTGTTGCCCGGTCACAAAAGAAGCCCGGTAATGACTGCTACGTAGGTCATGGCCAAGGGCAAGCGAGAGGATAACCCCGTGATGAAAGAAAACTTCGCCCAGCTTGGGGTGAGATTATTTTCACGCTAATTTCACGACCACGTGATCGGTGGAAATAGGAGGCGGTAGTTGAAATGGACTCATTCAAGGCAGGCCACGTATCAGGCGGCCTGACCTGTTTGTCATTGACGTCAATAACTAGAACAGTTGAGTGTGTCGTTCTCTTACAATGTTTATGGTGTGTATAACCACAGCCAACTATAGATTTACTAAGGCCCGACATTTACTAAGGCAGAAAATACAACTGTAAAACTCTCCAACTTTCATTACGTTTTTAGTTCTAGAAGCTATAGACAGCTGACGTTACTCTACCCTCAACTGCCTGTGCCCACAAAGCTGATAACGTCACACTAGTTGGAGATTTTTAGGAAATTCACTCTCAGCCCGCAGGCCTAGGTAAATCTATCAAGCTACCATAACCATTAATAGACATACTCTACAGATTGAGAACTTATATGAGTTGTCGTATGTTTATCGAAGCCGAGCCAGCTGTTAATTAACTAGCTAATCACATTATTTTTGTAAGGACGTCCATGATTTCCATAGGCGTATGCGCTTACAATTCCATTTCTCGGGCACTACTACTGTTTCCTCCTCACCCACCCCTGTAGATGAGTTTTCTCGCTTCCACTCCCGCAAATCGGATTGGACCCCACAATCCGGCGCATCACAGGCTTTGGATCTATACATAAAGGCCACCTCACGTGAGATACAACAACTGCGCCCTAGAAAACTTCACCGCTCTAATTTACCTCCCTCTGAGTGTCGGGCCCACTCTAATCTCCGCCGCCGGGAGGAAATTGTCATCAAACCGGCAGACAAGGGGATGGGGCGGTGGTAGTTTGGCGTAAAGACTTATACATCTCAGAGGGCAACAAACAGTTATCCAATACCATGTTTTATAAACCTCGCCCTGTCCTTCCTAACAAGCAGGTCCAATCTACCATCAAGGAACTGATCCGAGACTACCTCCTTCCTCCAAGTGCGTCCCGCCTCATTATCCCCAATAGTGGTCTTGGGAAACCATCATTCTACATGCTCCCCAAAATTCACAAGATGGACAATCCAGGACGCCCCATCGTGTCAGCGTGTGCTTGCCCGACTGAACACATATCTGACTATCTAGACAGTGTCTTTCAGCCCATGGTAGTTAGTCGTCCCTCATATGTCAAGGACACTAACCATGCCTTGAGTATCTCCTCTTCCATCTCTCTCTCTCCAGTGGTCGCTCATACCAACTTTTTGCCCTTGGTGTTTGTTCTCTCTACTTCTTTCTTGACCAGAGGCAACACCCCTCTGTTGATACTGCAACTCTTCTCCGCCTTACTGAGCTTGTACTCAGCCTCAACACCTTTGAGCTCAATGGTAACTTCTGTGACCAAGTTAGTGGAGTAGCCATGGGCACCAAGATGGGCCCCAGCTATACTTGCCTATTTGTGGGTTATCTTGAACACCAAATTCTCAATTCATATCATGGTCCCCTTTCCATCATATACCTCCGGTACATTGATGACTGTTTCGGATTTACCGATCTACCTGAGGATGACCTTTCCAGGTTTATCGACTACATTGGTAGCTATCACAAAGCTATCAAGATCATCATCATCATCGAGTGCCTTCTCTGCAACGAAGGTTGGCTACCATGGAGCACCATTCTGCTCTGTCTCTTGCTTTGATGGTGCAGGTTGTCATAGGCTGATTTGTCCATCTTTTGATGTTACTCGTCCATGTTAGTCTTGGTCTGCCTCTGCCTCTTTTACCTTATAGTTTCCCCTCCAGGATTACTTTTAGTAGGCTGTTGTGACTTTTAACATGGCCCAAAAATCGCATTTGTCTTGTTTGAATTGTGCTTAGTAGTTCTCTTTTCATTTTTAGTTGTTTTAAGGCTTCATCGTTTGTTTTCTTTTCCTTCCATCCAACTCTACCTATTCTTCTATATATCCACATTTCAAAGGCTTCAATTCTCGGTTCTGTTTTCTTGTCTAATGTCCATCTTTCTGGACCATACAGGAATATTGAGAAGATGTACAATTTTGCTATTCTTAGTTTTAGCCCTGGTGTTACTTGTTTTGATGTTAGTAAGTTCTTCATGACATTAAAATTACTTTTTGCCATTCCTATTCTTTTGTTTATTTCAGTTGTACATTTTCCATCACTGGTTATAGTATGTCCAAGGTAGTTGTAGTTCTGAACTGTCTCCAGGTCTATTCCTTCTATTTTGATATCCACTTGTGGGTTATGCGTATCTTCTTTGTTTATGATCATAGTTTTAGTCTTTTTGATATTCATATCTAGTCCATATTTTTGCTCGTCATGTTTATTTCATTATGTAATTGTTGTAGATCTCTAGGATCTTCTGCTAGTAGTACAGTATCGTCAGCATATCTTAGGTTATTGATTGTCCTTCCATTAATTTGTAGACCTGGCATCTCTATGATGTTTTTAAAAATGTGCTCAGTGTATAGATTGAACAAGCTTGGTCTATCTATCTTTCGTTCGCTCGAAATATTGTCTATATCCGCAATGTCGTTTCCTGTATGAATTTTACTGTCTTTTGTAATTCTTGCAGTGGCCCCATATAGTTTTGTCTGTAGTGTTGTATCTATGTGCCAATGGATTTTCCTCTGTCTACTATATTCAGTGCAGTCTTGAAGTATGTGTTCAGCAGTCTGGGGCGCCTGTCCACATGTACAAGTAGTTGATGTGCCGATCTTGAATTTAATATACATGTGACTATGGAGTCGATTGTGTCCTGTTCTTAGGCGTATAATGATAACTTGTTCATATAACGCAAACAAGCTTGGTGATAGGATGCATCCCTGTCTTACTCCTCTTTTTATATCAAATGGGTGTAGAGTTCTCTTTGTTATATTTTATTATTGCTGCTTGCTCCCAGGATAGATTACATATTAGTCGTATATCCATGTCTTCTAGATGTATCTCTTTTAGGCATTCTATAAGTTGTTTGTGGTGTACTCTATCAAAAGCTTTGGTGTAGTCTATGAAGCAGGCATATATTGGTTTGTTTACTTCTGTGTATTTTTCGATTAATATTCTCATGCAGAATATGGCTTCTTTTATCCCACTATTTTTCCTAAATCCAAATTGCTGCTCATCTAATTCAGTATTGATTTTATTCTGGATCCTTCCTTGTATAACTTTTAGCAAGATTTTTGTAACATGGCTCATTAGGCTTATTGTTCTAAAGTCACTGCATTCAACAGCACCATTCTTTTTAGGTAATGCAATGAAAGTTGATGTTTTTAGTTCATTTGGTATGTATCCTGTGTGGTATATGTCGTTGCATATGACTGTAATCACTTCAATGCCAATATCTTCTAGTGCTTGTATCACCTCTATCTGTATGGCAGGTCCTGCTGCTTTTCCCCTTTTCATTGTTTTTATTGCTTTTTCCACCTCAGAATTTAAGATTGTATAGCCTGATGTACATTTTATAACTGGTGTTTCAAGAACACAACTTGTATATCCACCTCCTCTGTTACCTTCCTAGATATTATTGTTTCTTTGGGCACTTCTGGTCTCCACACCTCGGTTTTCTATAAACCCACAGACGCCCATTGTTATCTTCTCTATACTTCATCACATTCACCTTCTTGTCGTGATTCAATTCCGTTCTCACAGTTATTGCGTCTCCGTCGCATCTGCCAGGATGACCAAGATTTCCTCCAACAGGCTCACCTCATGTTAGGTTTCTTCAGCTGTCGGCTTTATCCAGATTCGATCCTCCAGTCTGCCCTCATGCGAGTCCTCCTTATCTTCCGTCCCGAGGCACTCACTCCTTCTAACCGCCCCCCTCTGAGAGAACCATACTCACCCTCACCTATCAGCCTCACAATTTAGCTGCTGTAAAGTTACTCAACCGCTACCGTTCCATTCTCCTCTCTGATCCCACTACCCGTCTACTTTTTAGTGATCTCCCGATGATCGCCTTCAAGCACGACAGGAATTTGGGAGATATTCTGGTTAGGCGCCATCTCCCTCGCTCCGACCATCAACACTTCGGTACGGCCCCTTGTGGTCGGAACTGTATCACCTGTGCCAATGTACTCCCTACTGACTCGGTCTTATTCCCTAATGGACGGTTCGAGATCAAGCATGGCTTCACATGTGTGTTCCGTAACATCATTTATGCCATCATATGCCAACGATGCCACATGACGTACATTGGCGAGTCTGGAGGAGGATTAGCGGGAGATTTTGTGAACATCTACGAGATGTTCAACAGAATACTGGCGCTCCAATGTCTTCCCATTTCAACTCCCCAGATCACAAGGGCAAAGACGACATCCTTATCACTGGTATTGTCCTATGTTCCTGTGGTGACTGCAGCCGATTCGTTTTGGAGAACCGCCGCATAGTCCAATATGGCTCACTGACCCCACGAGTCATGAATGTATCACACTCGTACACATAGTTCCCTTTCAGTTACTCCTTCTCTTTTGCATAGCCTTCTCTACTGCCCATGTTTGGGCTTTTTATTCTATCTTCTGTGTGTGCGTGTTATTTGTTCGTTCCTGCTGAAGGCCTATTGGGCCGAAACGTCGTTCAAATCTGTGTCGTCTACTAATCACGTAAAGCTTTTACCATACCCTTTTTTTCATTTTTTTTTTCAATTTTCCTTGTTAATTAACCATATTGCAAATATGCACTCATATGTACAAAGAAACAATCATTATTTTTAAAAAATCGACAGATGAATAACAAAGTGTTACGCTAACATATATGTCTCGCGCCAGAGATCAAAGGAAGAACTGATATATATATTTTAACGTTAAGCTCTATAGAAACACGTAATTATATTTTTATGAAATATCGCCACAGATGCAAATGAGAATTTTTGAATGTTATCTATGTTGCATTGTTTAGAGAGAGGTGTACATTAAGTTAATGTATGAGAGACGGACTTTTGATATACAGATGATTACATATATTCCATAAGGAAAAGAAACAACATACAACTATCACATAGTTTCGTTTAGTTTACTTAGTTTAGTTACGTTTAACTTAGTTTAGTTTAGTTCTAGATAGGCGGAATCCGTAGTTTTGGCGAACACCTGGTTCCTACCTTCTTTGGTCGACTCTTACGACATGTGTGCCAGGTGACAGTGGCTCTATTCTTTTCTCCCCACACAGGTGTGAGGGTCTCGATATCCACACAGGCAACAACAACAACCACATACAATAAGGGAAGAACGGAATAGGATAATATTTAGAAAAATACAAATAATTATAGCATATACAAATGACAAGACCTATTTATGACGTCTTTTGTTGGGGCAAACAAGGAAGAAGATAGAATAAAAGAGTCACGCCACAAGATATGCCACTATCAAGTAACTGTATTGTAAGTAACATTTTGGCAAAAAGATGAACCAGGATGCAGAGACAAACGGGGTTTAAGCAGCTGAGCGGACATAAAAAAAAGTAAAGTGCCCCCATCACGCCAAGTGGCGTTTAGAGAAGATGGTGTTAGTGACCATAAATTTTACAGACCATTGGCACATGATTTTTGGGGTAATGTGGTCGGTATTACGCCCGTGCCGCTTTACTTACTTTCCCATAAAAATCCGGTACCCATTTAAGCTCACCTCCACTAGTCCCCAATGAGACACTTCGGGTGTTCTCCTACACCTCTTTTTTCTGTGCTACTTACCCCTCATATGTTTTTATTATACCCCACTCTCAGCCTTTTGAGTACCTGTTATTCTACTGTTCTATTTTTTCTCCTCTGTTTTTTTTCACACTGACCCCGGTGTGGACTCTTCTGGTGATATGTGCGTTATGCGCACATTTCTACACATATATGATTGTCCATGTATGGGTGTGCACATGCATGTGTGTACATATGTATGGGTATATATATATATATATATATATATATATATATATATATATATATATACGTGTTTGTATGTGTGGGCAGGTATGTATGCATATATATGGTGTATGTTGATATGTATAAGTAGGTGCATGTCTGTTTGTACGTTTATATATGTATACACGCATCTGTGTGTGTGTGTATACATGTATTTAGGGGCCCTTAGATACTTTTAGACATTGTCAGTGTCTTTGCAGTCGAGGTTACCTAGACAGCGTCGTCCTCCCCCCCCCCCCCCCCCCCCCCCCGCTCGTGTATATTTAGAACCCTTCACCTAACCAGAGGGTATAATTACAGCTAAACCAGTGTGACTCGCCCTTTTCCCGTCCTGACCACGGTCCACGACACAGGAAAGTCATTTTTCATTTCTTTAACCAATTTCTATTATTTTGTTTTGGATGTTTCGTTACTAGTTACCTATGCAGGATTAGTTTTATTTACTTACATATCTGTGTGTGCGTGTTGGTTGTTTGTTCCTGCTGAAGGCCTATTGGGCCGAAATGTCGTTCAAATCTGTGTCGTCTACTAATCACGTAAAGATTTTACCATACCATTTTTTCAATTTTTTTTTTTCAATTTTCCCTGTTAATTAACCATATTGCAAATATGCACTCATATGTGCAAAGAAACAATCATTATTTAAAAAAAAATCGACAGATGAATAAGAAAGTGTTACGTTAACATATATGTCTCGCGCCAGAGATCAAAGGAAGAACTGATATATATATATATATGTATATATATATATATATATATATATATATATATATATATATATATATATATATAATTTAACGTTAAGCTCTATAGAAACACGTAATTATATTTTTATGAAATATCGACACAGATGCAAATGAGAATTTTTGAATGTTATCTATGTTGCATTGTTTAGAGAGAGGTGTACATTAAGTTAATGTATGAGAGACGGACTTTTGATATACAGATGATTACATATATTCCATAAGGAAAAGAAACAACATACAACTATCACATAGTTTCGTTTAGTTTACTTAGTTTAGTTAAGTTTAACTTAGTTTAGTTTAGTTCTAAATAGGCGGAATCCGTAGTTTTGGCGAACACCTGGTTCCTACCTTCTTTGGTCGACTCTTACGACATGTGTGCCAGATGACAGTGGCTCTATTCTTTTCTCCCCACACGGGTGTGAGGGTCTCGATAGCCACACAGGCAACAACGACAACCACATAAAATAAGGGAAGAACGAAATAGGATAATATTTAGAAATATACAAATAATTATAGCATATAAAAATTACAAGACCTATTTATGAAGTCTTTTGTTGGGGCAAACAAGGAAGAAGATAGAATGAAAGAATCACGCCACAAGATATGCCACTATCAAGTAGCTGTATTGTAAGTAACATTTTGATAAAAAGATGAACCAGGATGCAGAGACAACGGGGTTTGAGCAGCTGAGCGGACATAAAAAAAAAAGAAAAGGAAAGTGCCCCCGTCACGCCAAGTGGCGTTTAGGGAATATGGTTGTTAGTGACCATAAATTTTACAGACCATCGGCACATGATTTTTGGGATAATGTGGTCAGTATTACGCCCGTGCCGCTTTATTTTCCCATAAAAATCCGGTACCCATTTAAGGCTGGGTGAACCCGGAAGCCGTTGGTTGGGATCGAACCCTACCGCTTGTCCTTTGTAGTCCAGTTCACGAACCACTGAGCTATCGTGGCTCCCTGAGAGGACATGGCTCTGCTTTTATCATCCAATTTTTCAGGTTTGTGCTGAAGAGTCTGAAAAAATAACCTTTCAAGGTGTGAACAATAACAGTGGTAAGAGTTCGTAAATTGAGAAATGTAAATAACATTTTGGTATATCACATTGAGAATTATTTTATTGTTGCTTGCTTGCGTTCGCTCGATGACTAAAGGAATACACCTTCTCATCATCCGCCCTTAACAGGACGTTAAGTGGGCGTGTCTGCGTCGTGTTGTAGTTTGCAGTAAAACTGTGATATTTGCGTCTTTCAGCCCAAGACATCCCACTTCAGCATGCTAATTTTGAGTACCGGGTTGTCTTCCCTCTTCGATCCCTACACGCTTGACGAACTAGACAGGTTAGTCTGTTACTGGAGGCACCACGGAAAGGTGGAGTAGGCTATCAGCTGTGTGTCCCTGACTACTTCCGGCTCTGCTGATGGGTGGCAACTTTAAAATTAAGTTGCTGTTAATTTAGACACCTATTCCAGGACAAACGATGTTGACGTATTTGTGTCTCTCACAATTGTTTGTCTTTGATAGTTTAAGATCGAAAACGCATCTCAGCACAAGAGCTAAAAAAGGTCAGAGACTCATAGCTGGCTGTTTACGTCAGGATCACTTAACCTGAGCTATCGATACCCTGCTCTACGTCTTCTAGAACATGCTAGAAGCAGACTAACCAGTCCAGTCTTGATAGGTGAGTAGGGATAGAGAGGAAAGGCAATCCAATACTCAAAAATATCATGCTGAAGTCGGATGTTTTGGGTTGAAAATCGCAAATATCTCCCAGTTTTTCTAAAAATTACAAGACAACGGATCTATACTTACTGTATAACTGTAAGGGCGGATGAATAAAACGTCTCTTTGCTCCAACAGTAGTCGTTGGTTGAACATGAATGCGAGAAAGATAAAGAAAGATATTTGAGTTCTTTTACTGTTTTATTCATTTCAGATGACCAGTCTATGATCAATGTTGGATCTACACGCAAAGCACAAGAGCACCAAGAAAAATAATCACTACCCAGAAGAAATGTGTTAGATGCATAGCAGGAAATAGACTTACAGATAACATATATGTCTACACCCCATGCATCCCTCCCCTCCTACGCTGAAACGTAAACAAGAAATGAGAAAGGAAAGAAGAAGTCTATGGTTCTTCTATGGAACATTTGACTAAAATTAAAAAAAAAAAGTAAAGAGCCCCCATCACACCAAGTGGCGTATATGGAATATGGTGTTAGTGACCATAATTTTTACAGACCTTCGGCACATGATTTTTGGGGTAATGTGGTCGGTATTACGCCCGTGCCGCTTTACTTTCCCAGAAAAAAACCGGTACCCATTTAAGGCTGGGTGAACCCGGAAGCCGTCGTTCAAGATCGAACCCTACCTCTTGTCCTTTGTAGTCCAGTTCACTAACCAATGAGCTGTCGCGGCTCACTGACTAAAATAAATTATACAGTATTTTTATTTTTATTTTTTAACATTGGTGGTCAGATTTGGCAGGTCGTGAGAGAGGTGGTGAGAGTTGAATAATCGAGCTTTGAGAGCTTATTAAACTCCAACGTCATCGAATATTCAAAGCTAGCAACAGCAGGCATTAGGAGTTCAGGAATATCATTAATAAGTTACGTTCTGAAGTGACGCAACTCGTTATTGACGCAATAGAGTTTGGGCTTCAAACTGTTGCTAAAAATAACCCAGAGTTAACCTTTGACATTACTAAAAATATCTTTAAACTGTCTTTCACAGCCTTATTCCGTTTTTAGTGTCGGACAGGGAGTGAATCGGTGAGGGAGGGGGGTAGGGGCGGTATTACTGCGAGTATGGGAGTCAGGAGGAGGAGAGCTCCTGAGTGAACGAGAATGAAGATGAGGGGAATTACTGAGTGACCAGGAATAGAGATGGGCGAATTACTGAGTGAGCAGGAATAGAGATGGGCGAATTACTGAGTGAGCAGGAATAGAGATGGGCGAATTGCTGAGTGAGCAGGAATAGAAATGAGGGGAATTACTGAGTGACCAGGAATAGAGATGGGCGAATTACTGAGTGAGCAGGAATAGAGATGACGGGAATTACTGAGTGAGCAGGAATAGAGATGGGCGAATTACTGAGTGAGCAGGAATAGAGATGAGGGGAATTACTGAGTGAGCAGGAATAGAGATGAGGCGAATTACTGAGTGAGCAGGAATAGAGATGAGGGGAATTACTGAGTGAGCAGGAATAGAGATGAGGGGAATTACTGAGTGAGCAGGAATAGAGATGAGGCGAATTACTGAGTGAGCAGGAATAGAGATGAGGCGAATTACTGAGTGAGCAGGAATAGAGATGAGGGGAATTACTGACGGAGCAGGAATAGAGATGAGGCGAATTACTGAGTGAGCAGGAATAGAGATGGGAGAATTACTGAGTGAGCAGGAATAGAGATGGGCGAATTACTGAGGAGCAGGAATAGAGATGAGGGGAATTACTGAGTGAGCAGGAATAGAGATGAGGGGAGTGAGCAGGAATAGAGATGAGGGAATTACTGAGTGAGCAGGAATAGAGATGAGGGGAATTACTGAGTGAGCAGGAATAGAGATGAGGGGAATTACTGAGTGAGCAGGAATAGAGATGAGGGAAATTACTGAGTGAGCAGGAATAGAGATGAGGCGAATTACTGAGCGAGCAGGAATAGAGATGAGGGAAATTACTGAGTGAGCAGGAATAGAGATGAGCGGAATTACTGAGTGAGCAGGAATAGAGATGAGGGGAATTACTGAGTAGGCAGGAATAGAGATGAGGGGAATTACTGAGTAGGCAGGAATAGAGATGAGGGGAATTACTGAGTAGGCAGGAATAGAGATGAGGGGAATTACTGAGTGAGCAGGCATAAAGATGGGGGAATTACTGAGTGAGCAGGAATAGAGATGAGCGGAATTACTGAGTAGGCAGGAATAGAGATGAGGGGAATTACTGAGTGAGCAGGAATAGAGATGAGCGGAATTACTGAGTAGGCAGAATAGAGATGAGGGGAATTACTGAGTGAGCAGGCATAAAGATGGGGGAATTACTGAGTGAGCAGGAATAGAGATGAGGCGAATTACTGAGTGAGCAGGAATAGAGATGAGCGGAATTACTGAGTAGGCAGGAATAGAGATGAGGGGAATTACTGAGTGAGCAGGCATAAAGATGGGGGAATTACTGAGTGAGCAGGAATAGAGATGAGGCGAATTACTGAGTGAGCAGGAATAGAGATGAGGGGAATTACTGAGTGAGCAGGAATAGAGATGAGGGGAATTACTGAGTGAGCAGGCATAAAGATGGGGGAATTACTGAGTGAGCAGGCATAAAGATGGGGGAATTACTGAGTGAGCAGGCATAAAGATGGGGGAATTACTGTGTGAGCAGGAATAGAGATGAGGGGAATTACTGGGTGAACGAGAATAAAGATGAGGGGAATTACCGAGTAAACGAGAATAAAGATGAGGGGAATTACTGGGTGAACGAAAATAAACATGAGGAAAATTACTGGGTGAACGAGAATAAAAATGAGGGGAATTACTGGGTGAACGAGAATAAAGATGAGGGGAATTACTGGGTGAACGAGAATAAAGATGAGGGAAATTACTGGGTGAACGAGAATAAAGATGAGGGGAATTACTGGGTGAACGAGAATAAAGATGAGGGGAATTACTGTGTAAACGAGAATAAAGATGAGGGGAATTACTGAGTGAATGAGAATAAAGATGAGGGAAATTACTGAGTGAATGAGAATAAAGATGAGGGGAATTACTGAGTGAGCTGGAATAAAGATAGGGGGAATTAATGAGTTAGCAAGAATAGAGATGAATGGAATTACTGAGTGAGCAAGAATAAAGATAGGAGAAATTACTGAGTGGGCAAGAATCGAGATGAGGGGAATTACTGAGTGTACGATAATAAAGTAGAGGGGAATTACTGAGTGAGCAGGAATAAAAAAGAGGGGAATTACTTAGTGAACAGGAATAGGGGTAGGGGGAATTACTGAATGGGCTGTAATAGAGATGAGGGGAATCACTGAGTGAACAAGAATAAAGATGAGGGGAATTACTGACTGAGTGAATGAGAATAAATAAGAGGAGAATTACTGAGAGAGCAGAAATAAAGATGAGGGGAATTACTGAGTATGCAGGAATCAAGATGAGGAGAATTACTGCTTGAGCAGGAATAAAGTTGAGGGGAATGACTGAGTGAGCAAGAATACAGATGAAAGGAATTACTGAGTGAGCAGGTATACACATGAAAGAAATTACTGAGTGAACAGGAATGAAGATGGGGAGAATTACTGAGTGCGCTGGAATAAAGATGAGGGGAATTACTGAGTGCGCTGGAATAAAAATGAGGGGAATTACTGAGTGAGCTGGAATAAAGATGAGGGGAATTACTGAGTGCGCTGGAATAAAAATGAGGGGAATTACTGAGTGAGCTGGAATAAAGATGAGGGGAATTACTGATTACGCAGGAATCAAGATAAGAAGAATTACTGAGTGAGCATGAATAAAGATGCGGGGAATTACTGAGTGAGCAGGAATAAAAATGAGGGGAATTGTTGCGTGACCAAGAATAAAGATGAGGGAATTACTGAGTGAAGAGAAATAAAGATGAGGGGAATTACTGAGTGACCATGAATAAAGAAAAGAGTTACTGCAAAATAAGAGAAAGTTAATGAGAAAATGTTAATAAGAGTAGGGAAGTTATTGAGGGAATGGAAGTAAAGAGTAAGAGAGTTCATCATCATCATTAAGTGCCGTCTCCACATCGATGCTTGGCTACCATGGAACGATTCTCTGTCTCTTGTTTTGATAGTGTAGGTTATAATAGGCTGACTTGTCCATCTGTTGATGTTACTCTTCCATGTTAGTCTTGGCCTGCCTCTGCCTCTTTTACTTTGTATTTTTCCTTCCAATGTTACTTTTAGTGGGCTGCTGTGTCTTTTAACATGCCCCAAAATCTCATCTGTCTTGTTTGTATTGTGTTTAGTAGTTCTCTTTTCATTGTTATTTGCTTTAATATTTCATCGTTTGTTTTCTTTTCTTTTTTCATCCAAAGATTTCTACTCTTCTATAAATCCACATTTCAAAGGCTTCAATTTTCTTATCTATTGGCCAGCGTTTCTGCGACAGTCAGGAATGTTGAGATGATATAACATTTTCCTATTCGTAGTTTTAGCCCTGGCTTTATTCGTTTTGATGCTAGTATATTTTAAATTAAAATTACTTTTTGCCGTTCCTATTCTTTTGTTTGTTTTAGTTTTACATTTTCTATCACTGGTTATAGTATGTCCAAGGTAGTTGTAGCTCTGAACTGTCTCCAGGTCTATTCCTTCAACTGTTATATCCGCTTGTAGGTTTGAGTATTATCGGTGTTTATGATCATAGTTTTAGTCTTTTTGATCTTCACATCTAATGCATATTTTTTGCTTGTCATGTTTATTTCATTAAGTAATTGTAGATTTTTAGGATTTTCTGCTAGTAATACAGTATCACCAGCATAGCATGGGTTATTGATTATCTTTCGATTATTGTTTATGCCTAGCTTCTCTGTGGTGTTTTTAAAGATTTGTTCAGTGTATAGATTGAACAAGTTTGGTGATAGGATGTATCCTTGTCTTACTTCTCTTTTTTATATAAATATGTGTTGAATACTCTTCGTTATATTTTATTATTGCTGTTTGTTCCCAGTATAAATTACATAAACAAAACAGTCAACAACAGAACTGATACGATGCACTGTATATAGAAGATTATGGAGGGACATGATCACCTACGCCATCTGGTATAGCACATGATGATGATGATAAATTACATTTTATAGTCACATATCTATGTCGTGTAGATGTATATCTTTTAGGCAGTCTATAGGGTTTTTATGGTGTATTCTATCGACAGCTTTGGTGGTGTTTGTGAATCAGGCAGAAAGAGACACTGTGGAAATATAAATAAAGCGGAGAAGAGTTGCTGTGAAAATATAAAAAAGAGGAGGAGAATTACTGTGGAACTATAAAGGAAAAGATGGGGAGTTTTTGATGGACTAAAAAAAATTAGGGGAGTTACTGGGAAATTGAAATAAAGAAGGGATGTGGGGAGTTACAGAGTGAATGAGAATAAAGAGAATGTGAGTTAACGAGGGAATGGTAATAAAGGAAATGTGAGTTAACGAGGGAATGGTAATAAAGGAAATGTGAGTTAATGGGGGAATGTTAATAAGGAGAATGTGAGTTAACGAGGGAATGGTAATAAAGGAAATGTGAGTTAATGGGGGAATGTTAATAAAGAGAATGTGAGTTAATGGGGGAATGTTAATAAGGAAAATGTGCGTTAATGAGGGAATGTTAATAAGGAAAATGTGAGTTAATGCGGGAATGTTAATAAGGAAAATGTGAGTTAATGCGGGAATGGTAATAAGGAAAATGTGAGTTAATGCGGGAATGGTAATAAAGGAAACCTGAGTTAATGGGGGAATGTTAATAAGGAAAATGTGAGTTAATGCGGGAATGTTTATAAGGAAAATGTGAGTTAATGCGGGAATGTTTATAAGGAAAATGTGAGTTAATGCGGGAATGTTTATAAGGAAAATGTGAGTTAATGCGGGAATGTTAATAAGGAAAATGTGAGTTAATGGGGGAATGTTAATAAGGAGAATGTGAGTTAACGAGGGAATGGTAATAAAGGAAATGTGAGTTAATGGGGAATGTTAATAAAGAGAATGTGAGTTAATGGGGGAATGTTAATAAGGAAATTGTGCGTTAATGAGGGAATGTTAATAAAGAGAATGTGAGTTATTGAGGGAATGTTGATAAAGATTATGTGAGTTAATGAGGGAATGTTGATAAAGATAATGTGAGTTAATGAGGGAATGTTGATAAAGATAATGTGAGTTAATGAGGGAATGTTAATAAAGAGAATGTGAGTTAATGAGGGAATGTTGATAAAGATAATGTGAGTTAATGAGGGAATGTTAATAAAGATAATGTGAGCTACTGAAGAAATCATAAAAAAGCGGAAGGTAGCTACTGAGAGAGAGAGAGAGAGAGAGAGAGAGAGAGAGAGAGAGAGAGAGAGAGAGGGATACAATTTCCATGATTACTGAAGCTACTACACATTGAACGATTTAGGATTCTTAATTATATCCCAAAGTGTAAATACAATAAAAATCATCTAACTCTATGAGGAATCAAATCGACATCCACCTAATTAGCAAACGATCGATTTAACCCGCTCGGCCATCCGCTCTATAGCAATGTCTTTATTGAATTAATTGATGGATTTGTCTGTGACTAAAATATGATTCATGTAGAAATATAGATGCTATCGCTGTGAGTGTCCATTCAAATAGTATATTAAGCTAGCTTCCAAAGCTATATACTCTCAGTTGTAAAAAGCACAGGAAAAAGCCTGAGAGACAAGAACAAAAATGAAGAACTGAGAAAAAAGCTAGGAATAACCCCCGCCATAGAATATATAAAACAATAACAAATACAATGGTTTGGCCATGTGACAAGGCAGAGCGATCACAACACAACACATTGAGCCCTGAATAAAAGTTGCGAGAACATCAGACCCAAGGGTTGACCGCGAAAAAGATGGATCGACGGAATATTAGAAGCACGAGGAAACATAATAACAGCAGAGGCGAACATAAGAGTAAAATACAGCAAATTATATCGCCACTCGACGCTGAAGGCAAATAAGTAAGAAAAGAAGAAAAGAAAGAAGAAGAAAACGAAGTAGAATAAGAAAAGCAGAAGAAGAAGAAGAAGCCCAATGTTTACACATATTTGAATTGATTGTTGTATCAGCATCGATATAACTGTCTTTTTACATTACAATTCAGTCCACATAAATGCGGTGTAGATTCGAAATTAATTTTAGTTTATAGTTTCGTCTTTTGGTTTCATTGCAATTTTTCGGGTACTTTATGTAGTAATGTAACAAAATGAGTACTAAGACTATAAAGAAAGAAACAACATAGAATCACTTTTGAACTAATAATAAGACTATAAAGAAAGAAACGATGTAGAATCACATTTGAACTACATAAAAAGAAAATAAAATAGTATTTCTCTCCTTTCAAAGAATTACTCCGGGAGACCATACCATGTATGACACTTATAAGAAATGAAGAAATAGATCTTGAGTCGGACCCAAAGTCAGACGCAGTGACAATTTTAAGTAAGAATCACCACAGCATCCATCCCATAACATTGATTTAAACTGAGAGGAAAGCCAGACCTATATTTTAACATTTCACTCGATATCCACAGCCGCGATAGCTCAGTGGTTAGTGAACTGGACTACAAAGGACAAGAGGTAGGGTTCGATCTTGACCGACGGCTTCCGGGCTCACCCAGCCTTAAATGGGTACCGGATCTTTTTCTGGGAAAGTAAAGCAGCACAGGCGTAATACTGACCACATTACCCCAAAAATCATGTGCTGAAGGTCTGTAAAATATACGGTCACTAACACCATATTTCCCTATACGCCACTCGGCGTGACGGGGGAACTTTACTTTTTACTTACTCGATATCCACACAGTCTAAAGAGGAAGTGAAAGCAAAGAAGTTGTTTTTTTATCCCCTTCAGGGACTAATATTTTAACATCTGAAAAAAAAATATATCTGGAAGTTCACATACAAATGGACAAACACGTGTTTTAATTTATGTTTTAATACGTCCACTTTCTTCTTCATTTTCGCTAACCTCTAACTTGTTTTGTCATGGGTTTTACACCTCGCAGTCCATCATCATCATCATCATCGTGTGCCGTCTCCGCAACGAAGGTTGGCTACCATGGATCGCCATTCTACTCTGTCTCTTGCTTTGAGGTTGCAGGTTGTCATAGATTGACTTGTCCATCTTCTGATGTTACTCATCCATGTTAGTCTTGGTCTGCCTCTGCCTCTTTTACCTTCTATTTTCCCTTCCAATGTTACTTTTAGTAGGCTGTTGTGTCTTTTAACATGCCCCAAAAATTTCATTTGTCTTGTTTGAATTGTATTTAGTTGTTCTCTTTTTATTTTCAGCTGTTTTAAAACTTCATCGTTTGTTTTCTTTTCTGTCCATCCAATTTATCTATTCTTCTATAAATCCACATTTCAAAAGATGTTCTGTTTTCTTGTCTAATATCCATGTTTCTGCAACATACAGGAATATTGAGAACATGTAACATTTTGCTATTCTTAGTTTCAGCCCTGCTGTTATTTGTTTTGTTGTTAGTATATTTTTCATGACATTAAAATTACTTCTTCCCATACCTATTCTTTTGTTTATTTCAATTTTACATTTTCCATCATTGGTTATTTCCATTATTGATTACATCGCAGTCCAGTTTAATTTATCTCCAGCACATTCTACGCTTGAGACTCCTTCATAAGCATTCCATATATTTTTATTTATATAACCCAGTGGCTGAACTAATACGACCTCTCAAGTTCCCAAATGTCATAGAATATAAAGTTACAAATGTCTGTTCAATACAAACATATCCTTTTCAAACTTTGGTTAGAGACCCGAACAGCTTCCATACCTCTTTTCACTTGACGCACATACAACCACTTTAAGCCGTGATCATGTTATTTATCCAGTGCTCAATAACGTTAGATTTATTCAATTGATAAGAGACGCTAACATGAATTGACGAAACTATAAATATAGGTAAATATATATTTGTTACCTCAATGTGTTTTCGTTGTTTTGTTATACAGTTTGGGGTAAGTGGAGTTAGCGGACACATATTTACTGAAAGGGTGGAGTGTCGTCCTTTTGAGTTGCTAACAAAGTGTGTTAGTAATAATGGCGGTGAGTTTGGTGTAGAGGAATAATGGACTTGGTGAGTGTTGGAGGTTGATATCGGCAATATAGAAGGTTGATATAGGAAATGTGTTGAAGGTTGATATAGACAATATAGAAGGTTGATATAGGCAAAGTGTTGAAGGTTGATATAAGCAGGGGGTTTAAGGCTGATATAGGCAGAGGGTTGAAGGTAGATATAGGTATGGGGGTTGAAGGTTGATATAGGCAGGAGGTTGAAGGTTGATATAGGCAGTGGGTTGAAGGTTGATTTAGGCAGGGGGTTGAAGGTTGATATAGGTATGGGGGTTGAAGGTAGATATAGGTATGGGGGTTGAAGGTTGATATAGGCAGGAGGTTGAAGGTTGATATAGGCAGTGGGTTGAAGGTTGATATAGGCAGGGAGTTGAAGGTTGATATAGGCAGGGGGTTGAAGGTTGAAATAATTAGGGGGTTGAAGGTTGATATAGGCAGGGAGTTGAAGGTTGATATAGGCAGGGGGTTGAAGGTTGATATAATTAGGGGGTTGAAGGTTGATTTAGGCAGGGGGTTGAAGGTTGATATAGGCCTGGGGGTTGAAGGCTGATATAGGCAGGGGGTTGTAGGTCGATATAGGCTGGGGGTTGAAGGTTGATAAAGGGAAGGTGATGAAATTTGATGTAGACACGTTCTTGAAGTTTTAAATAGATAGGATGTTGAAACTGAATAGTATAATGATTTTGAAGGCTGATAAGGACAAATTGCTTATTGCTAATATAGATTTATGATTTACAGATTGCACGTTGGGTGTTTATTTTGTTCTTTATGATGTGTTGTCTTGTAATTCAGTTTTCCCCTGTGGGCCTCGGTAGCCTAGTTGGGAAAACCACACGATTGTGGGCCTCGGTAGCCTAGTTGGGAAAAACACACGACTGTGAGCTTCGGTAGCCTAGTTGGGAAAACCACACGACTGTGGGCCTCGGTAGCCTAGTTGGGAAAACCACGCGACTGTGGGCCTCGGTAGCCTAGTTGGGAAAACCACGCGACTGTGAGCCTCGGTAGCCTAGTTGGGAAAACCACACGACTGTGGGCCTCGGTAGCCTAGTTGGGAAAACCACGCGACTGTGGGCCTCGGTAGCCTAGTTGGGAAAACCACGCGACTGTGAGCCTCGGTAGAGTAGTTGGGAAAACCACACGACTGTGGGCCTCGGTAGCCTAGTTGGGAAAACCACGCGACTGTGAGCCTCGGTAGAGTAGTTGGGAAAACCACACGACTGTGGGCCTCGGTAGAGTAGTTGGGAAAACCACGCGACTGTGAGCCTCGGTAGAGTAGTTGGGAAAACCACGCGACTGTGAGCCTCGGTAGAGTAGTTGGGAAAACCACGCGACTGTGAGCCTCGGTAGAGTAGTTGGGAAAACCACACGACTGTGAGCCTCGGTAGCCTAGTTGGGAAAACCACGCGACTGTGAGCCTCGGTAGAGTAGTTGGGAAAACCACACGACTGTGGGCCTCGGTAGCCTAGTTGGGAAAACCACGCGACTGTGAGCCTCGGTAGAGTAGTTGGGAAAACCACACGACTGTGGGCCTCGGTAGCCTAGTTAGGAAAACCACACGACTGTTGGCCTCGGTAGCCTAGTTGGGAAAACCACACGACTGTGGGCCTCGGTAGCCTAGTTGGGAAAACCACACGACTGTTGGCCTCGGTAGCCTAGTTGGGAAAACCACACGACTGTGGGCCTCGGTAGCCTAGTTGGGAAAACCACACGACTGTTGGCCTCGGTAGCCTAGTTGGGAAAACCACACGACTGTGGGCCTCGGTAGCCTAGTTGGGAAAACCACACGACTGTGAGCCTCGGTAGAGTAGTTGGGAAAACCACACGACTGTGAGCCTCGGTAGCCTAGTTGGGAAAACCACACGACTGTGGGCCTCGGTAGCCTAGTTGGGAAAACCACACGACTGTGAGCCTCGGTAGAGTAGTTGGGAAAACCACACGACTGTTGGCCTCGGTAGCCTAGTTGGGAAAACCACACGACTGTGGGCCTCGGTAGCCTAGTTGGGAAAACCACACGACTGTGAGCCTCGGAAGAGTAGTTGGGAAAACCACACGACTGTGAGCCTCGGTAGAGTAGTTGGGAAAACCACACGACTGTTGGCCTCGGTAGCCTAGTTGGGAAAACCACACGACTGTGGGCCTCGGTAGCCTAGTTGGGAAAACCACACGACTGTGAGCCTCGGTAGAGTAGTTGGGAAAACCACACGACTGTGAGCCTCGGTAGAGTAGTTGGGAAAACCACACGACTGTGGGCCTCGGTAGAGTAGTTGGGAAAACCACACGACTGTGAGCCTCGGTAGAGTAGTTGGGAAAACCACACGACTGTGAGCCTCGGTAGAGTAGTTGGGAAAACCACACGACTGTGAGCCTCGGTAGAGTAGTTGGGAAAACCACACGACTGTGGGCCTCGGTAGCCTAGTAGGGAAAACCACGCGACTGTGGGCCTCGGTAGAGTAGTTGGGAAAACTACACGACTGTGAGCCTCAGTAGAGTAGTTGGGAAAACCACACGACTGTGGGCCTCGGTAGCCTAGTTGGGAAAACCACGCGACTGTGAGCCTCGGTAGCCTAGTTGGGAAAACCACGCGACTGTGAGCCTCGGTAGCCTAGTTGGGAAAACCACGCGACTGTGAGCCTCGGTAGAGTAGTTGGGAAAACCACGCGACTGTGGGCCTCGGTAGAGTAGTTGGGAAAACCACGCGACTGTGGGCCTCGGTAGCCTAGTTGGGAAAACCACACGACTGTGGGCCTCGGTAGAGTAGTTGGGAAAACCACACGACTGTGGGCCTCGGTAGCCTAGTTGGGAAAACCACACGACTGTGGGCCTCGGTAGAGTAGTTGGGAAAACCACACGACTGTGGGCCTCGGTAGAGTAGTTGGGAAAACCACACGACTGTGGGCCTCGGTAGAGTAGTTGGGAAAACCACACGACTGTGGACCTCGGTAACCTAGTTGGGAAAACCACACGACTGTGGGCCTCGGTAGCCTAGTTGGGAAAACCACGCGACTGTGGGCCTCGGTAGAGTAGTTGGGAAAACTACACGACTGTGGGCCTCGGTAGAGTAGTTGGGAAAACCACGCGACTGTGAGCCTCGGTAGCCTAGTTGGGAAAACCACGCGACTGTGGGCCTCGGTAGCCTAGTTGGGAAAACCACGCGACTGTGGGCCTCGGTAGAGTAGTTGGGAAAACCACACGACTGTGGGCCTCGGTAGCCTAGTTGGGAAAACCACGCGACTGTGGGCCTCGGTAGCCTAGTTGGGAAAACCACACGACTGTGGGCCTCGGTAGAGTAGTTGGGAAAACTACACGACTGTGGGCCTCAGTAGCTTATTTGGGAAAACGACACGACTGTTGGCCTCGATAACCTAGTTGGGAAAACCACCCGAATGGGTATCGACGTTCGGACAACCCGTGTTGTTCGCATCCACACTGAAGGCAGTGTGAATTGTACTCGTGTTTGGAAAAAAAAATACTCCAGCTGAAATTGGTACCAGGGTAGTACTCTGGGAAGGTGAGGAATGTCGCCTCGCATCGTGAGTTTCGATGCTTGAAGTGGCACAAACCAGAAGTTTCCGAACACGTCTGGACAGACGGCAAAGCACATATGGGTGAAAACTCGCTGGCTAAGATACCGATTGAAGTCTCGTACTTTACCGTTACCTATCATAGTTTCCCCACTTTTAATTTGTTAACTGTTGTCTTGAGTTACTGGTAACAAATGCATTTTTCTTCCTGTCGTGTCATCCTACAATGTGAAGCTGTAAACATTCTTTGTCTTTTTAAATTTCTATCTCAATTTCATATCCAATTGTTTGCTTTCTGTTGTTCCACAACACAACTCTATGCCAGTCCCAGTTACTAGTTAGGTTGGTTAAATTAAGCAACGCTTCTGAGATTGTGTGATTCTTTTGTTACCACAACCTATAGGCACCTGCCCTTTGATTGAAAAGTGTTTTTTAGCAAGGGTTAGTTGTAAAACGAGGTTGAAGCTGGTTAGGTTATGACCCTCACGAGATCGAGAAGTAATCACAAGAATTATCATGTTGCCTACTCCAGAAGGAATGCGAATTAGGAACAGACCAAAGGCAACCTCGTGGGAAACAGAGATGAACAATGTGGGACAGACACAGGGGACCCTGGAAATACTGACCACGGAACTCACCAAAGCGGAAGGGCTTTCTTCTTTGTCCACAGACGTCACAGGACGTGCTAGCCTAGGACTGCTTTATCGGTCTGTGACGTCATAGGCGTGCTAGTCAATGAAAGCTTTATCGGTCTATGACGTCACAGGGCATACCGACTTTCAGCGTATCCCACAGGCGGAGTAAGGTCTGGTGAACGATCAGGCCAAATTCCACGTGAAATAATGCGATTTGTAAATATGCTTTCTAAATAAGTAAGTGATGTTCCATCTGTGTGTGCTGTTGCCCCATCCTTGTTGAACCACACTTATTTAATTTCCTGTTCTGTAATGTACGCTGTTTCCTGTGTGTTACCGGGGTCTCATTATGAGGGAAGTAAATAATAGTGTCACTGTGACCTTCCAGGCATGTCGTAAGAGGCGACTAAGGAGGTTGATCGATGGCTTGACAAGCTGTCATTGTAAAAAGTATTGTTATGGAAACAAGCAGTGATCTCTGCAATATGTGCCAATTTGGCACGCTAGGTTTCTGGTTTTGAGATTGTGGTTCTGCCCTATGTGCCGTCTTCGGCTCGAAAGGACATTAGATTAGATAGAATGTACGCTATGAATGATTTCAGTATTAAAGTACGGGTAGCGTTCTGCGTTGATTGTTGAATTGAAAAATATACTTCCAATTATCCTTATACGACTTATGGCGCACCGCACTCTGCCTTTCTGATCGTAAGTGGCACTTGATGTAATTCATGGGGGTTTTCACTGCTCCACACACGATTGTTCTGTCTGATGACGTAACCGGCGAGATGAAACCGTGCCTCATCAGTGAAGAAAGCCACGTCAAGGACTTCAACACTTTGTTCAGAAATAAGATTCTGAAACCACATGCAGTAGTTCAGTCGGGATTGACAATCTATTTCATGGAGTTGAGAAGATTCAGTTAATCTGTAAGGATGAAAGTGTAGCTTACTCTTCAGAGCCTTATGGACGGTACTCATTGGTCAATTAACCTGTTGAGACAACCATTGTAAGATTGTTTAGGGCTCATTGTAATTCTGGTCCGGATATCAAGCACTGTGTCTTCCTAAGCTGAAGGCCTTCCAGATCAGTATTCATCTACCAGTAGCACGAAACATGTGGATCACATTTCTAATCACGTTGCGGTGGAGGTCTAGTGAGTCTGGAAATATCAGCACCAATTGTCAAATTATTTCTTCAGTATATTTGCCACCATTGCGGAAGGCATGTTGAACCAAAAACACACTGTTTTCAATGTTTAACATCATATTCTTTTGGCAAAGTAACCGCGAAAATAACAGCGGCTTGTTGTGTTATGCTGCAGAGGGGATTATAGACAGAATATCATGACGCAAATTTCATCAATCGATGACGTAATGAAAAAAAATATTTTTTGAAATCACTGCACAGCGACTTTATAAACAACCTATATTGCTTGACGGAAAAAGTGATCAGAATGAGTTTGTTGAAAAAAAAAACACACATAAGGATGGGAATGGTAAGTTTGTACAATAGACTTCAACATGAAGGACTGTTTAGGATATTAACACATGCACTATATTGTGAATAACTGAGGATCTCGTTAACATTAGATAGTCAGCTTACCAGGATGAGAATCATTGGTTTATGGGAAGGTTACGTAGTAGTATGCAGACTCGAACTTCGAAAATTAGTCTTTAATATAAATGTTTGAACAATGCGTCTTATCAATAGCGAGTATGTAGTTGATATAATGTCATCTGTGAGAGCTTTCGGTGGTCTTTTTTGTGAGTCCATGTTATCTCTTGAGTTACACTCGTGTGCTTTCTGTGATTTTTTTTTTTTGGTTTGTTTAATTTTGGTGTTTTTGATTATGTATAACCATTATCCATTAACTGTAACATCCAAGAATAGCGTGGAAGCAACGAAGCCTAAGAGGAAGATTGTAGCACCCACTATTGAAGTGAAAAGGGAGCTTATCGTGAAACATGAAAACTGTAAATGGATGGCGGATCGTAAAATATAGGGGCAGTGATCCAAAATCCTCAAACAGTAGTGTTTTGAGTGGCAAGTGAGTGTGTGAGAGGGAGAGAGTAGTGGACAAGAATAACAGTTATCTAGTGTGTTTATAATAGCAGAGATCTTAGATGTTCTATTTTTACCCTCAAATTTTGTCTATTTGATTTTAAAAATGATAAAAATGTGTAATGTATTAAAGTCTGGGAACACATTAATTTACACTCAATTATTTGTAATGAGAAAAAGAAAATGATTCGGACTTTGAACAATTCAGAGTTTGAACGGCCTCCTGGAACGAATTAGTTCGAAGTACGAGGCACCACTATACAAAGTTTGTTAGTGGATCCCAATGCTAGGGCAAGGATTCTCGACATTCCTGTCTCACAGATTCTAGATATCCGGTCATTTTTCGACAATGTGTACTGCTGTGAGCACGTAACAATTTTAAAGAGAAACTTATAAATGAGTATCATTAATCATCATCAAGCACCAAGCCTGCTGGCGTAGGTGATCATGTCTCTCCACAACTTTCGATCTCGGCAGCTATTTATCATTTCTGTTGTTGACCTTCTGCCAAGCCATTCTCTTAAGCTGTCTGTTATTTTTTTCTCTTTGCTTCCCTCTATCTCTTCGTCCCTCAATTTTCCCCAGTTGTTACAATATATTCCAGTTGTTCTCTTTTCATTACATGGCCAAAAAATGATGGATGCTTCTTCATAATATTGGAAATTAGCTCTCTTTTTGCTCTGACCTCTCTCAGAACATTTTCATTAGTCTTCTTAACTGTCCATGGTACTCTCAATATTCTTCTGTAAAACCACATTTCTACAGACTCCAGTGATTTTCTTGTCTGTTGTCCTATTGTCCATGATTCGCATCCACATTTTAAGACTGGCTCTACGTAACATTTAAGAACTCTTTTTTCTTGTTTCTATTGTCAAAAATGGATTGCATAGAATCTTCCTAATTTTTTGGAAAGCTGCTTTTGCCTGAGCCATTCTGCATCTCACCTCTTTTGTACATCTTTCGTCTGGGGTTAACAAAGTTTCCAAATATTTAAATTCATTTACCTGTTTTAATATTGTTCCACTTGTCTTTATTTTGCACTGAGGTGATGCCTTTTTCTTTGTTGTTACCATTACCTCTGTCTTTTTGCTATTAAGGCTGAGTCCTTTATTTTTACTTTCTTTCACTATTATGTCCAACACTTCTTGTAACTCATTTAATCTCTTGTATCATTAATAGAGATCATGATTATCTTCATCAATCAGTTTGTACGGACCAGCACGTTTAATTTTTTTTACAGCCAATCTGAATGCTTATCGTTGCACTGCCTCATCATCATCATTAAGTGTCGTCTACGCCTCGAAGGTTGGCTACCATGGAGCGCATTCCACTCTGTCTTGCTTTCATGGTGCAGATTGTCATAGGTTGACTTGTCCATCTTATGATTTTACTCGTCCATGTTAGTCTTGGTCTGCCTCTGAATCTTTTACCTTGTATTTTTCCTTCCAATATTACTTTTTTTTTTTACAACAGCCTATGTTGTGCCTTTTAACATGCCCCTAAAATTTCATGTGTCTTGTTCTAATTATGTTTAGTAGTTCTTTTTTAGTTGTTTTAAAACTTCATCGTTTGTTTTCTATTTTCTTTCCTTCCATCCAATTCTACCTATTCTTCTATAAATCCACATTTCAAAGGCTTCAATTTTCTGTTCTATTTTCTTGTCTAATGTCCATGTTTCTGCACCATACAGGAATATTGAGAACATATAACATTTTGCTATTCTTAGTTTTAGCACTGGTGTTATTTGTTTTGATGTTAATACTTTTGTCATGGCATTAAAATTACTTTTTGCCACATTGTTGCAAATGCAACTATGCCTAGCCTGCATATTTGTAGCCAATCTCAGTGAGTAGTCCCCTAGGAATCTTAGTTGGCAATACTTTTGGGTGCGTCCTCTTCTCTGTCTTCATGGAACTATGCCAACCCCTTCCATTTATTATCGTCAAGATCACAAGGTCGTTCCGTGAGATTAAAATATTTAAAATGTCGCTTTTAATTCAGATTAATTGCCAGTTTTTGCGTATTTTCAGTTACTCCAAGATATTTTTGTTGATTCTTTTGTCTGCCCAGAACGTTTCAAGCATTTGTCTTTAATATTTTATCTCAAATGTTCAGCTTTTCTTTTGTACAAGAAAATAATGTTACTGTAGATATTACTACAAGTAGACTATCTTTTCAGCTATGTAGAACCTAAATATATTTTTATAGGCAATACCATTGAAGGTGGAACAAAGACCACACAAAATACAATAAGGGGGAGGGATATTAAAACTCTCAAGGAGAGGCCAAGGTATCAACTCTGCCTCCAGATAGACCACAGTAGAATGATGTAAAAAAAAATAAAATAAAATAAAAAGTAAAGAGCCCCCCGTCACGCCAAGTGACGTATAGGAAATATGGTGTTAGTGACCATAAATTTTACATTCCTTCAGCACATGATTTTTGGGGTAATGTGGTCGGTATTACGCCCGTGCCGCTTTACTTTCCCAGATAAAAATCCGGTACCCATTTAAGGCTGAGTGAACCTGGAAGCCGTCGGTTGGGATCGAACCCTACTCCTTGTTCTTTCTAGTCCAGTTCACCAATCACTGAGCTATCGCGGCTCCCTAACAGAATGATGTACCACATTATATACCACTCAGGTTAGGTACCATCAGTCTGTCATACTGTAGCCTAGCTGACGTGACAGATCGTATTCAACAAGACTGCCACAAGTACACAGATTTCAGGAGGAAAACTACGCCAGCTACCTTGGAAGAGAAACTCTGGTATTATCGAGATTCTAAGACAGACAGCAAACTTCATAAGAGACAGACAGCAAACTTCATAAGAGACAAACAGCAAACTTCATAAGAGACAGACAGCAAACTTCATTAGAGACAGACAGCAAACTTCATAAGAGACAGACAGCAAACTTCATTAGAGACAGACAGCAAACTTCATAAGAGACAGACAGTAAACTTCATTAGAGACAAACAGCAAACTTCATAAGAGACAGACAGTAAACTTCATAAGAGACAGACAGCAAACTTCATAAGAGACAGACAGCAAACTTCATAAGAGACAGACAGTAAACTTCATAAGAGACAGACAGCAAACTTCATAAGAGACAGACAGCAAACTTCATTAGAGACAGACAGCAAACTTCATAAGAGACAGACAGCAAACTTCATTAGAGACAGACAGCAAACTTCATAAGAGACAGACAGTAAACTTCATAAGAGACAGACAGCAAACTTCATAAGAGACAGACAGCAAACTTCATTAGAGACAGACAGCAAACTTCATAAGAGACAGACAGCAAACTTCATTAGAGACAGACAGCAAACTTCATTAGAGACAGACAGCAAACTTCATAAGAGAAAGACAGCAAACTTCATAAGAGACAGACAGCAAACTTCATAAGAGACAGACAGCAAACTTCATAAGAGACAGACAGCAAACTTCATAAGAGACAGACAGCAAACTTCATAAGAGACAGACAGTAAACTTCATAAGAGACAGACAGCAAACTTCATAAGAGACAGACAGTAAACTTCATAAGAGACAGACAGCAAACTTCATAAGAGACAGACAGCAAACTTCATAAGAGACAGACAGTAAACTTCATAAGAGACAGACAGCAAACTTCATAAGAGACAGACAGCAAACTTCATTAGAGACAGACAGCAAACTTCATAAGAGACAGACAGCAAACTTCATTAGAGACAGACAGCAAACTTCATAAGAGACAGACAGTAAACTTCATAAGAGACAGACAGCAAACTTCATAAGAGACAGACAGCAAACTTCATTAGAGACAGACAGCAAACTTCATAAGAGACAGACAGCAAACTTCATTAGAGACAGACAGCAAACTTCATTAGAGACAGACAGCAAACTTCATAAGAGACAGACAGCAAACTTCATAAGAGACAGACAGCAAACTTCATAAGAGACAGACAGCAAACTTCATAAGAGACAGACAGCAAACTTCATAAGAGACAGACAGTAAACTTCATAAGAGACAGACAGCAAACTTCATAAGAGACAGACAAAAAGCTTCATAAGAGACAGACAGCTAACTTCATAAGAGACAGACAGTAAACTTCATAAGAGACAGACAGCAAACTTCATAAGAGACAGACAAAAAGCTTCATAAGAGACAGACAGCAAACTTCATAAGAGACAGACAGCAAACTTCATAAGAGACAGACAGCAAACTTCATAAGAGACAGACAGCAAACTTCATAAGAGACAGACAGTAAACTTCATAAGAGACAGACAGCAAACATCATAAGAGACAGACAAAAAAACTTAATAAGAGACTGACAGAAAGCTTCATAAGAGACAGACAACGAAACGTCATAAGAGACAGGTAAAAAACTTCATAAGAGACAGACAGCAAACTTCATAAGAGACAGACAAAAAACTTAATAAGAGACTGACAGAAAGCTTCCTAAGAGACAGACAAAGAAACGCCATAAGAGACAGATAAAAAACTTCATAAGAGACAGACAGCAAACTTCATAAGAGACAGACAGCAAACTTCATAAGAGACAGACAGCAAACTTCATAAGAGACAGACAGCAAACTTCATAAAAGACAGACAGCAAACATCATAAGAGACAGACAAAAAAACTTAATAAGAGACTGACAGAAAGCTTCCTAAGAGACAGACAAAGAAACGTCATAAGAGACAGATAAAAAACTTCATAAGAGACAGACAGCAAACTTCATAAGAGACAGACAGGAAACTTCATAAGAGACAGACAAAAACTTAATAAGAGACTGACAGAAAGCTTCATAAGAGACAGACAAAAAAACGTCATAAGAGACAGATGAAAAACTTAATAAGAGACTGACAGAAAGCTTCATAAGAGACAGACAAAAAAACGTCATAAGAGACAGACAACAAACTTAATAAGAGACTGACAGAAAGCTTCATAAGAGACAGACAAAAAACGTCATAAGAGACAGATAAAAAACTTCATAAGAGACAGACAGCAAACTTCATAAGAGACTGACAGAAAGCTTCCTAAGAGACAGACAAAAAAACGTCATAAGAGACAGATAAAAAACTTCATAAGAGACAGAGAGCAAACTTCATAAGAGACTGACAGAAAGCTTCCTAAGAGACAGACAAAAAAACTTCATAAGAGACAGAGAGCAAACTTCATAAGAGACTGACAGAAAGCTTCCTAAGAGACAGACAAAAAAACTTCATAAGAGACAGACAGCAAACTTCATAAGAGACAGAGAGCAAACTTCATAAGAGAATCCGAAAACCCTGTCTGATTGAATCATGATCTAATGGAAGTACTTGTGTTTGCAGCTATCTGAATGACTTTGTTTTGCGTTTCGTTGCATTTTGATAGAAACAGACCCTGATAAATCTGAATATAATAGAACGGTCACTGTTTTATCATAAATAGTTTATTTTTGTTTAAGACAAGCATAGAATATATCACAGAAGTAAAAGTAAAATTGCTAAATGATATTGTTCCTCAAATTTAATTTTTATTTACATTTTACAGAGAATATATATTTAGGAAAAAAATACATTCACATTATCGATTACTTAAAAAAAATAAAATATAAAGTAAACAATCAAAGTAAGAATGATGCAAAAAATACAGAACGTGATTTAAAGTATGCATGTAGATATGTTACATTGTCTTTGGACTAGAGACAATTTTAAATATCTGGGTAGCACGTTAACACAAGACAATAACCAAGAGACCGAAATAGATATAAGGTGTAACAAAGCATGCCAAGTTATAGGCCAAGTATCAACACTATTGAAAAACAAAGCAATAACTATGGAAGCAAAAAGGGCAATATACAAATCAATTTTTCTACCAACGCTGAGCTATCAGTGCCAGAATTGGACGCTGGACTCTAGAACAATAAGAAAGATAACGACCACCGAAATGAGATGTGTCAGAAGAATGACAGGAAACAGCTTAAGGGACTGAGTAAGAAACACTGACCTGAGGAAGAAACTCGAAATTGAACCAGCCATCGAATACATAAAGAAACAACAGATAAATTGGTTCGGCCACATAACAAGACAAAAAGAACTAACAATGACTCAAAAAGCCATAAACAAACGCTACGAAAACGCCAGATTAAGAGGAAGACCGAGAAAGAGATGGATAAAGGGAATACTAGAGTCACTAGGAGGAATAACATCAGAAGAGGTCAACAGAAGAGCAAAGAATCGCAGATTGTTTCTCCCCTCGACGCCAACGGCAGCAGAGGAAGGATAGAAGAAAGATGAAGAAGATGTAGATATGAAATATCTGGAGTTTTTTTTTTCTCATTCACCAGCTTTTACATCTGACGAAGTCCCTAGATACTAGGAACTGAATTTTTTTCTGTGTTAATCCATTTTTCCCTGGCAGCCGTGTACACAGGTGTCCCTCGCCGCACAGGCAGATAACTCCGACTTCGGAAGTACTCATATTTTTCCCGTCGATGAGTAACTGATTGACTGGTTGCCGCAGAGAGAAATCATAGATAAAAATCCCAACCAGTGTAGCCGGCGGGATTTGAACCCATAACCTCTCTGTCTCGAGGCCGGCGCCTTGCCTCGAGACCAGCCAGTCCCCCATCTGGAGTGAAACGGAGAAAGGGCAGATATTGTAGTCGATAAAATAATGAAGTTGTGCAAGGCACGATTAGTGCATACATGAGACTCACACTGACAAGGTGCAAAGCAACAGAGGCGGAGAAAGTGTGGCAGAAGTATGTTGGGGATGTAAGGAGATGTGAAAGACAAACTAAAGGTAAAGGTAAAGTACGAGACTTGAATCGGCGTCTTTTCAACGCTGCGAGTTTTCACCCATATCTACTCGGCTGCCTGTCCAGTAGTGTTCGGAGACTTCTGGATAGTGTCGCTTCAAGCATCGCAACTCACGACGGGAGGCGACATTCCTCACCTTCCCAGAGTCTTACCCTGGTGCCCATTTCTGGCAGCGGCTGAGTCGACCACGGGAATATTTTTTTTTTCCCAACCACGAGTAAAATTCACACTGCTTCCAGCCGGAATCCAACACGGGTTATCCGAAAGTCGGTAGCCCAGTCGGGTGGTTTTCACAACTAAGCTACCGAGGCCACCAAACAAACTGAAGGTAGAGGCCAAATAACCAAATGTTGATATCAGTATATTTCCTGCTTCGTCTGCATTTTATATTGTTAGTGCGATTCTGACAATTTATGTTTGGCAGTCTCTCTTTTTTTTTAAACACTCAGTCTACAAGACCATCGTAACTGTCATTCTCGTGTCTTTTTGCCTATAACCATCTTATATACATCAGCTTATAAATAGAACTCGAATTTTTATGACAATTTATATTTTTTCGTGACATGAAATCCAAGCTGATTTTATTATGTTTCACGCCTTTCTGAACGTTCTGATGCTGTTTTTATTGGTCTCATAAAAGAATATTTTGAACATATTCTAAGTTTAGGTTTCACATTGACCAATCTGGGGACATAATTCATATTTTTTGTTATATTCGTCGTAATCTTTATAATAATAGTATTCATATTTGTCGTTATTTTAGCTACAATAAAACTTTCGAATAGTTGACCTTTTATCAAGCGGAAAACCCATTTCGCTTTGTAATTTTATTGACAAGAATTGCATAAACTTGTCTGAATAAATAGGTGTCTGTAACTCAAACAACGTAATTTAATAAATATTTAGATTAAGAATTAAAGATCACTTTTAGTTGATTTACCGAACGTCAGGATAAGCGTCTGAAGTTCAAATATAAAAGAGACCTTTGGCCAAAACACTGCATGAAGAAGAGTTGTTCTGAAATGAGACTTCAAACAGGAACACTACCGCAAGCATCTCCCCTGTCTGAAGTGGAGACAACTCAGTCAGATACCGTTTTGGTGTGAAAGTTGTTGCAGACATTGAGAGAGAATAAATGTGTCCAACATTTGTGAGAAAAAGTCAGTCAGAGGATGCGCACCAGAAGAAATTACAATAAAGGCATAGATTTGAAAGCGGAGCTCAAAGCGAAGGATGTAGACGCCATAGTGGATAATTTAACGTCATTGAAAATAGCAAATGAGTAATTAACTTATGCCATATTTTGGTCTATTTTTCATATTAGGTCATAAATGCAACCATTGCGCTTTACAATGATTTTAAAGTCATATTTTACATTTTAAGATCATAAAAATCCGAGTCCTACTTTTGATGAACAGGACTGGAGCATTGGAAGAATAATCACAATAGTCGCAGAGGAACTTCAAGCAGCCAACCAGTTCAAATATCTGAGCTGCATTGTCACTGGTGACTGTTCAAAATCAGAATAGTTAGCTAGAAATGTACAATCAATGATAGCCCCGACAAGGCTAACATCATTTATAGAAAAGCAAAACTAACTTCTTAAGAAAAAAGATCAGATTATTACAAACAGTATTGGTATTTTATGTTTTCCTAAACACTTGCTGAACATTGACAGTCACTGCTGATTCTTAAAGATGAATACAGACCGATGAGATGACAAGCGATGTTGATAGAGTTATGGATCTCCTACATACCAGTAGAATATAACATACCCTGGGTTAGTAAAAAAAAGTAAAGTGCCCCGTCACGCCAAGTGGCGTATAGGGAATATAGTGTTAGTGACCATATATTTTACAGACCTTCGGCACATGATTTTTGGGGTAATGTGGTCGGTATTACGCCCGTGCCGCTTTACTTTCCCAGAAAAAAAATCCGGTACCCATTTTTAGGCTGGGTGAACCCGGAAGCCGTCGGTTGGGATCGAACCCTACCTCTTGTCCTTTCTAGTGCAGTTCACTAACCACTGAGCTATCGCGGCTCCCTACCTTAGGTTAGTGCGCAACAATATTCAACGATCTATAGGACTAATTGAAGACTAACTGTTGACGGTAAAGGAACGATCATTAAAATGGTGGGGACATATTGCAATGCGACAGACCTTGCTAAGACTCTTTTTATTTTTTTAACAATACATGACCAGGGTAAAGAAGACAAGCAGGAAAAGGCGGTGGGAAAACAGCATCAGTGAATGGCCAGATTTGAACCTTCGCCACATCTCAGAAAGGGAGCCGCGATAGCTCAGTGGTTAGTGAACTGGACTACAAAGAACAAGGGGTCGGGTTCGATCCCAACCGACGGCTTTTCGGTTCACCCAGCCTTGAACGGGTACCCGATTTTTTCTTGGAAAGTAAAGCGGCACGGGCGTAATACCGACCACATTATCCCAAAAGTTATGAGCCGAAGGTCTGTAAAAATTATAGTCACTAACACTATGTTCCCTATACGCCACTTGGCGTGACGGGGCTCTTTACTTACATCCCAGAAAGCAGGTCTTAATCCCGAAATGTGAAGAAAAGTTGTTAAGACCTCATCTGGAGTGCCCAAGGTTACGGGACTAAACACGATCATGATGATGACGACGTAAGAGACGAGGTTGAATATAATTTACTTCTTTGTCGTCGTTTGTTTTGAACATGTTATTTGTTACATTACAACTTATATCGAGGTTGTAGTTAATGTGCAAATATGCCTTTCTGGCACAATGCATCACATTTTGTCACATTTTATTGCTACGAATTTACTCTCTCTCTCTCTCTCTATATATATATATATATATATATATATATAAATATATCTATCTATCAATCTATCTATCTATCTATCTATCTATCTATCTATCTATCTATCTATCTATCTATCTATCTATCTATCTATCTATCTATCTATCTATCTATCTATCTATCTATCTATCTATCTATCTATCTATCTATCTATCTGTCTGTCTGTCTGTCTGTCTATCTATCTATCTATTTCTCCCCCCCCCCTTTTCGTTATTGAGCACGAGACCAGGTGAAGTAACTTTAATCGTCACCACCATTGCTTCCATCAGTTGTTACCTGTGTATCTCGGATCTGAAGAATAATTTCTGACCTCTCGTGGCCTAACAATGATTGGAACGCGCTAAAGGTGGCATGTCACTCTAAGGCCCACGATCACACAGCTGGAGAACCATTGCGCTGGAGCAATTCTAAACGCGTATAGATCTGTCTTTTTATAACGATCTAGTCAGTGCACGCACTTTGGGTCGATACTTAGTATTCAGATAGCCTTTGAGCGTTGGCAGTGTACCGACATGTATGAGTGACTGCCCGCTATAGAACATAATCGAAGCTTAACTCATCACTATCGTGTGCCTTTTCGACAAAAATTATTTATTATATTCGCTGCTAATTTGTCTTCTGATTTCTATTTTTGCCTTTTAACTTCAATGAAAAATGATGAGTTCTTGACATTGCTCTTCATTGATTCTCCTCACACATGATTCTTTATGTGACTTCAGATAGTTCGCTTGTCCGTCTATTTTGAAGACTTCCTGTATCTTTTCTGTTGTCTGATTGTTAATGTTCCTTAATGGATGTAGACAATTAAACTATCAGTCTTCATATACTTGTTCATGGCATATTAGTTGTAACATGAAAAGGGATATTAAAATAATACAAGATTAACGCGAGGTTGTAGCCCAGTACGTGATGTGGTGTAATGTAGTAGTTCAGTGTTGTGATGGAACAGTTCCGTGTTTGATGTGATATTATGTAGTAGTTCAGTGTGTGATGTGATATTATGTAGTAGTTCAGTGTGTGATGTGATATTATGTAGTAGTTCAGTGTGTGATGTGATATTATGTGGTAGTTCAGTGTGTGATGTGGTATTATGTAGTAGTTCAGTGTGTGATATGATATCATGTAGTAGTCCAGTGTTTGATGTGATGTTTTGTAGTAGTTCAGTGTTTGATGTGATATTTTGTAGTAGTTCAGTGTTTGATGTGATATTATGTAGTAATCCTATGTGTGATGTGATATTATGTGGTAGTTCAGTGTTTGACTTAATGTGACCCAGCAGCCACATTATTAAAATAATACAATATGGAATGTTATGTAGCAGTCTAGTGTGTGATGTGATATTCTGTAGTAGTTCAGTGTTTGATTTAATTTGACGCAGTTACCGCATTATTAAAATAATACCAGATTTAATGGGGTGTGGTAGTCCAGTGTTTGATGTGATGTTATGTAGTAGTCCAGTGTTTGATGTGATTTAATGCAATAGTCCAGTATTGTATTTAATGTGGCGCAGTCGCACAGTGTTTGATGTACTTGGATGCAGTTTTCCAGCGTTTGGTGTAACTTAATAAAGAAGCCAAGTGTTTGATGCAATGTGATGTAGTAACCTAGTGTTTGATATAATTTAATGTAGTAGCCATGTGTTTGATGTGATGTGGTTATAGTAATATAGTGTTGTGATGTAGCTTGATCTAGTAGCCCATTGTTTGATGTAGTTTAATATAGCTTGATGTAGTAGTCTAGTGTTTGATGTAGTAGACCAGTGTTTGATGTAATGTGATTCAGTAGCCCAGTATTTGATGTTATGTGATGTAGTTATATAGTGTTATGATGCAGTTTGATCTAGTAGCCCAGTGTATGATGTAGTTTGATATAGCTTGATGTAGTAGCCAATGTTTGATTTAGTAGCCTGGCGTTTGATGTGATGTGATGTCGTAAAATAATGTAGTGATGTAGCTTAATGTAGCAACAGTGTTTGGTGTAATGTGATGTAGTAATATAGTGTTATGATGTAGCTTGATGTAGTAGCCCAATGTTTGGTATAATGTGATGTGGTAATATAGTGTTTAATTTAACTTATAGTAGCTCACTGTTTGATGTAACTTGATGTAATAGCCCCGTGTTCAGTTGTTGAAAGAGATAGTAACATGTCGTAATATCGTTGACTTGGGGATTAAATGGTTATGGTTGATTTCCGACTTGAAACTCTGAGATCGATGTATTGAACGAGAGTTATGTCGCCTGTCCAACAACGGAACTGAGTGCGACCAGCGACCCAAGCTGACAGCACGCGTCAGGATAATCCAACAACGGAACTGAGTGCGACCAGCGACCCAAGCTGACAGCACGCGTCAGGATAATCCAACAACGGAACTGAGTGCCACCAGCGACCCAAGCTGACAGCACGCGTCAGGATCATCCAACAACGGAGCTGAGTGTCACCAGCGCCCCAAGCTGACAGCGCGCGTTAGGATCAGCGAACAACGGAGCTGAGTGTCACCAGCGACCCAAGCTGACAGCACGCGTCAGGATCAGCGAACAACGGAACTGAGTGTCACCAGCGCCCCAAGTTGACACACGCGTCAGAATCAGCGAACAACGGAGCTGGTCAAGACCCTGCTCCACCTACCAGTTGTGCTCATGGAAACTGACTATCCAGTCTCACCAAGCAAATAGGAGTCGAAGAGGGAAAGCAATACGGTACTCAAAAATGCTGCGCTGAAGTCGGAAATGTTGGGTCAAAATGCAGAAATAAATCAACAAACAGCGCATCTAGGCCCACATAACGTCCTTTTAATGTCGGTGATGATCCATTCCTTTAGTGGTCATCGGGTGGAAGTTAGAAAGAAGAAGAAAGATATCTAGATGATCAAAGGAGTGAATATTTTATTTGATTTATTATTTGATTATAAAACGGTTATTCCCGGTTTTGGTGTATGTTTTACTTCTGACGAGTGGATGGACTGTGAACGTTATTGATATTTACGTGGAATATGATTTATTCTTCTTTGTCTCGTGTGTTCGCGGTTGGACAGGCAAACACATAGTTCGATAACAATGGCGCCGGGCGGGTATGTCCAAACCGAATGTGAAAAGTCTGTGACGGTGGATGGGGCGGAAGAATCAGAAATGATCAACTGCCCAGAAAGTGAAAACAGCAAAGTGTGTGGTACACATGAGGCATATTCAGGACACGAAAGACGATAAAAGTAATA
The DNA here is from genome assembly GCA_032433765.1 of Megaustenia siamemsis. Taxonomy (NCBI): domain Eukaryota; kingdom Metazoa; phylum Mollusca; class Gastropoda; order Stylommatophora; family Ariophantidae; genus Megaustenia; species Megaustenia siamemsis. Next base: position 65,910,706 of record JAVIAB010000051.1, on the reverse strand, counting down.
TTGGAAATGAAAATACAAGTTAAAAGAGGCAGAGGCATACCAAGACTAACATGGACGAGTAACATCAAAAGATAGAAAAGTCAACCTATGACAATCTGCACCATCAAAGCAAGAGACAGAGTAGAATGGCGCTCCATGGTAGCCAACCTTCGATGCAAAGACCGCACTCAATGATGAAAATGATTTGATTTGAGATATATATCAACAGCGAGAAAGTTCACTGATTCCTTCACTTGCAGATGAAGTGGCCAAGTACGGTTAAATGTAATACCTTAATCACCTTCATTTTTTTTAATGAAATATTCTTTATGCATTCTTTTGTTAGGTGATTACCATATGAGGTATGAAAGCAGTTTCAAATGGTTATATAATTGTATAATGAAAAAATCACTCATTGTCAGAATCTCAGGTCCGACCACGAAAAAGATGGAGTCATGAAATAATGGAAACACTAAGCAGCATAACTGCAAAAGAGGCCAAACAAAGGAAGCGCAAAAGACCACAAATTATATTTCCCCTCGACGCTGAATGGTAAATGAGGAAGGGAAGAAGAAGTAGTATCTGGAGGAAGAGAAAAAGAAGTATCTGGAGGAAGGGAAGAAGAAGAAGTATCTGGAGGAAGGGAAGAAGAAGAAGTATCTGGAGGAAGGGAAGAAGAAGAAGTATCTGGAGGAAGGGAAGAAGAAGTAGTATCTGAAGGAAGGTAAGAAGAAAAAGTATCTGGAGGAAGGGAAGAAGAAGTATCTGGAGGAAGGGAAGAAGAAGTATCTGAAGGAAGTGAAGAAGAAGTAGTATCTGAAGGAAGGGAAGAATAAGTAGTATCTGAAGGAAGGGAAGAGGAAGAAGTATCTGAAGGAAGGGAAGAAGAAGTAGTATCTGAAGGAAGGGAAGAAGAAGAAGTATCTGGAGGAAAGGGAAAAAGAAGTATCTGGAGGAAGTGAAGGAGAAGAGTTATCTGGTGGACGGGAAGAAGAAGTAGTATCTGGAAGAAGGGAAAGTAGTATCTGAAGGAAGGGAAAAGAAGTATCTGGAGGAAGGGAAAAAGAAGAAGCATCTGGAGGAAGGGAAGAAGAAGCAGTATCTGGAGGAAGGGAAGAAGAAGTAGTATCTGAAGGAAGGGAAGAATAAGAAGTATCTGAAGGAAGGGAAAAAGAAGGAGTATCTGGAGGAAGGGAAGAAGAAAAGGTATCTGAAGGAAGAAAAAAAGAAGTATCTGGAGGAAGGGAAGAAGAAAAGGTATCTGAAGGAAGAAAAAAAAGTATCTGGAGGAAGGGAAAAGTAGTATCTGAAGGAAGGGAAGAAGAAGAAGTATCTGAAGGAAGGGAAGAGAAGAAGTATCTGGAGGAAGGGAAAAGTAGTATCTGAAGGAAGGGAAAAAGAAGAAGTATCTGGAGAAAGGGAAGAAGAATAAGTATCTGGAGGAAGGGAAGAAGAAGTAGTATCTGAAAGAAGAAAAAAAGAAGAAATATCTGGAGGAAGGGGAGAAGAAGTAGTATCTGAAGGAAGGGAAGAATAAGTAGTATGTAAAGGAAGAAAAAAAGAAGAAGTATCTGGAACAAGGGGAGAAGAAGTAGTATCTGGAGGAAGGGGAGAAGAAGTAGTATCTGAAGAAAGGGAAAAAGGAGTATCTGGAAGAAGAGTAAAAGAAGGAGTATCTGGAGGAAGGGAAGAAGAAGAAGTATCTGAAGGAAGGGAAGAAGAAGAAGTATCTGAAGGAAGGGAAGAAGAAGTAGTATCTGAAGGAAGGGAAGAAGAAGAAGTATCTGGAGGAAGGGAAGAAGAAGAAGTATCTAGAGGAAGGGAAAATGAATAATTATCTGGAGGAAGGGAAGAAGAAGAAGTATCTGAAGGAAGGGAAGAAGAAGTAGTATCTGGAGGAAGGGAAAATGAATAATTATCTGGAGGAAGGGAAGAAGAAGAAGTATCTGAAGGAAGGGAAGAAGAAGTAGTATCTGGAGGAAGGGAAAATGAATAATTATCTGGAGGAAGGGAAGAAGAAGAAGTATCTGAAGGAAGGGAAGAAGAAGTAGTATCTGGAGGAAGGGAAAATGAATAATTATCTGGAGGAAGGGAAGAAGAAGAAGTATCTGAAGGAAGGGAAGAAGAAGAAGTATCTGGAGGAAGGGAAGAAGAAGTAGTATCTGGAGGAAGGGGAGAAGAAGAAGTATCTGAAGGAAGGGAAGAAGAAGAAGTATTTGGAGGAAGGGCAGAAGAAGTAGTATCTGGAGGAAGGGAAGAAGAAGTAGTATCTGGAGGAAGGGAACATGAATAAGTATCTGAAGGAAGGGAAAAAGAAAAAGTATCTGAAGGAAGGGAAAAAGAAGTAGTATCTGGAGGAAGGGAAGAAGAAGTAGTATCTGAAGGAAGGGAAGAAGAAAAATCAGATACTTTCATATTCCTTTTTATTTATCAAACTACTACTTTTCTTCATCGACCGCACATATGAAGTTATAGTTAGGCGCAGATGCAGTGTGTCGCTAATTTAAGCTGCCATATCTTTCAACCAGACAAATCCCACCTCGACATAATGGTCATACATGATTAATAACTATTGGAGATACTGCTCGATCATAAGGTATTTTCCACAAGTTAAAAAAAAAAGATCAAGCAAGAGTTATTCTTTATCAGAAGAGGGAAATCAGGAAGTAATTCTTGTCATACTGAAGTCTTGCATGAGACGGAAGTCGCAACATATTGTAAACCACTGGCACAAGGCAACTACATCAACCTGACGCCCTTTTTAGGGCAGGCGTGGAATGGATTCATTGTTGAGAGAAAGCAGATGAAGAAAGGGTAATATCCAAAAGGAAAGAAAAATAGATGTAACAGTTTCCTTAAAAGATTCATCATCACTGAGTGCCGTCTCAGCATCGAAAGTTGGCTACCATGGAGCGCCATTCCGCTCTGTCTCTTGCTTTGATGGTGCAGGTTGTCATAGGTTGACTTGTCCATCTTTTGATGTTACTTGTCCATGTTAGTCTTGGTCTGCCTCTTTTACCTTGTATTTTCCCTTCCAAAACTACTTTTAGTTGGTTGCTGTGTATTTTTCCATATCCCAAAAATATCATTTGTCTTTTTTCAATTGTGTTTAGTAGTTCTCTTTTCATTTTTAGATCTTTTAAGACATCATCATTTGTTTTCTTTTCTTCCTATCCAATTCTTCGTATTCTTCTATAAATCCACATTTCAAAGGCTTCAATTTTCTGTTCTCTTTTCTTGTCAAATGTCCTTGTTTCTGCGTCATATATAGTCTATATATCTTACCCATTTGTTATTTTCACGCGTGGATCAACACTTGAGGTATTGTTAACGGTTGCTTGATGTCGAAATGAGGCCAGTACCAGCACACACGAGATGATAGGATCAGTAACTTATAGTTGACAGTTTGTGTCAAACCCGCGACCAACAGCTGGTCAAAATCCGTTCCTTCTCATCGCATTGCTGCTGATAACAGGCTAATCAATCGTGCACGAGGGTAGAGATCAAGACTGAATTCAACCCGGTAACAATAAAATGCGTGTTGAAGTCGGATTGTTGGGCCGAAATGTGCAGATATCACAGCTTTTGGTATATTACAATATAAATTAGGGGAGAAAGGGATTAGTCATCGAGCTAACGAGGAAAAGAAGCTGACAGGGTTATTTGTGAGGAAACAGTGTGGAGACACCAGGCATGTGAAACAAATGTCAAACACGTAGGAAGTACAAACTGTAAGGAGGCGGTAGGTGTGTACAGAACCAGCAAGCCTCTGCATCTATCCACTGTGTACACAACGAGAAAACCTGTGTATCTAGCACTGTGTACTACAGAACCAGTAAGCCTCTGCATCTGTAACTGGATACACAACCAGCGACCCTCTGCATCCATTACTGTGTACACAACCAGCGAGCTTCTGTATCCACAACTGTGTACACAACCACCAGCTTCTGTATCTACAACCGTGTACACAACCACCAGTTTCTGTATCCACAACTATATACACAACCACCAGTTTTTGTATCCACAACTATGTGCACAACCACCAGTTTCTGTACCCACAACTATGTATACAACCACCAGTTTCTGTATCCACAACTATGTACACAACCACCAGTTTCTGTACCCACAACTATGTATACAACCACCAGTTTCTGTACCCACAACTATGTACACAACCACCAGTTTCTGTATCCACAACTATGTACACAACCACCAGTTTCTGTACCCACAACTATGTACACAACCACCAGTTTCTGTACCCACAACTATGTGCACAACTACCAGTTTCTGTATCCACAATTATGTGCACAACCACCAGTTTCTGTATCCACAACTATGTACACAACCACCAGTTTCTGTATCCACAACTATGTACACAACCACCAGTTTCTGTACCCACAACTATGTACACAACCACCAGTTTCTGTATCCACAACTATGTGCACAACCACCAGTTTATGTATCCACAACTATGTGCACACCCACCAGTTTCTGTATCCACAACTATGTACACAACGACCAGTTTCTGTACCCACAACTATGTACACAACCACCAGCTTCTGTATCCACAACTGTGTACACAACCAGCGAGCTTCTGTATCCACAACTGTGTACACAGCCACCAGCTTCTATATCCACAGCTGTATACACAACCAGCCAGCTGTTGTATCCATCAGTGTGTTCACACTAATAATCTGCTGAAAGTGAATGAGCGCTAACATGATTGCCCGGAGATATAAGATGTCAAGTCTACAAGTCTAACCAAAAAATGAAATCTCATTTTGATGCAAAACATTTCATTTGGTGTCTGTTATCGATTTTCTCTGTAGATTTATTTTCACTTTTCTTTCTTCATTTATTTTATTCGTTCGTTCGCTTTCGTCAGCTTTGACCTCTGACGAAGTCCCACCCACTCAATTTTGTGGGACTGAATTTTGCGTGTAAAGTCTGTTTTATCCCATTACAGGATGCCCCTCGCCATGCAGGCAGATTTACTCCGACTTCAGAGGTACTAATTTTTAGGGAATTAGTAAAACCCAGGTGTCCTCGCCAGGGTACGAACCCCGGCTGTTGCCGTGGTAAGCCAACCGCCTATCGATTGCGCTAACCGGACACCCATTTATTTTATTCTTTCTCGTCTCATTCTCTCTCTCTCTCTCTCTCTCTCTCTCTCTCTCTCTCTCTCTCTCTCTCTCTCCCCCCCCCAAACCTTCTAGTAGACCTGCATTTTAATCTCTGTTTTTGTAGTATACACATTCTTATTTTTTCTCTCACTCGACATCTACCTTTTTCATTTCATTTGTCCATTCTCTCTCTCTCTCTCTCTCTCTCTCTCTCTCTCTCTCTCTCACACACACACACAAACACTCACTCGTTGTTTTCCCTTCTCTAATTTTTAATCCATTCTCCATCTCTTTTTCTCGTATACACACACTTATGAAGGCTGTCGTCTGTTTTAGTAATTTAGCACTTCAACAAATCCCAGAAGGACCCATTTCGTTATTCCCATCTCTCCACAAGCAACCCTTGGCATCAATGAATGTATTGCCTGCCATTATCCAACATTCCTTATTTTGTGTGTCCCTAGTTCAGGATCCTGCCACTTCTACTTGGACTCACGGTTAATATTTCTAGGATATTTTATTTGCAGTTTTCGTTTGTATTTGTGCTGATATATGTGTTATTCGGACTTTTCTTATTTTTGCTTCGTTTCATTATAATTTACATTGTGTGTCAAAATGATGATGTGTCCTTTCAATATATCTGTTGTGTAACCTTTCCATAATGTTATGTTTGTGTCCTGTAATAATGTTTGTGTCGTTACGTTGTTTGTGTTCTTTAAAAAAAAATTGCTTTTGTGCACTTCCATTTTTTCATTCCTTTTGCAATTTAAATTTGCTTTCATATAATTTTTTTTTCTTTCCAGAATACTCAGTTGCATATCTTGTGGATGTGTTTTTTTAATTGATTTAGAAATATATAATATTGATATTGTTTCTTCACTCGGGTTCTTAGTTGTGCTTTAGTAATGAATATTTACGTGAACTTGTCTAAAAGAGATGAAGGAAATTACAGAAAATCTCAACAAAAACCACCGCGTTAGTCCTTTAATTAGCGAAGTGTATTGGTCTACCAATGATATTTGGTATTTTTCAATCTCAGTCAACGGCTTCTACGGTCACTCATTCATAAATGGGTACTGTATTTCTTTCTGGGAAAGGATGACGGCATATGGGTAATGTTGACCACATATTAAAAAAATGTACCGATTATTAAAATTGCCTATAAAATACAGGTGCTATATAGTATCATATTCCATTAAGTCACAGAACGTGACAAGGTAGTTTCTTTTTTCTTTAAATAAAAACACGATTTCTTGTCACGTGATACTTGATGACATTATAAAACGGTTGTGGTTAACATAGAAGTGTGTAAAGTAGAAGAAGAAAGTCAGAAAGTAATCTACATATAAAACATAACATTGATAAACGTGCAGAAATGGTAAAAAGCTGAAGTGAAGCACAATTTATTATAGAAGGTTTGCTGAACCTTCAGGTAGTTAGTTGTGTTGTAAAAGAAAGAATAGCGTGACGCATGCTCTTCCACAAAAACATTCTATCCAAATGGCGAAACACTGTTGGGCCCGCCTCACTTTTTACAACTTTTGGTTACGTTAAATGAAAGTGAGTAATGAGGCGTGACATTGTGTAGAATTGATGATACGAGTGCAGGTCAGATATTAGAGATTATGTATTAAAGATCAGATATTAGAGATCAGATATTAGAGATCACGTATTAAAGATCAGATATTAGAGATCAGATATTAGAGATCATGTATTAAAGATCAGATATTAGAGATCAGATATTAGAGATCACGTATTAAAGATCAGATATTAGAGATCAGATATTAGAGATCACGTATTAGAGATCAGATATTAGAGATCAGATATTAGAGATCAGATATTAGAGATCACGTATTAAAGATCAGATATTATAAATCAGATATTAGAGATCAGATATTAGAGATCACGTATTAGAGATCAGATATTAGAGATCAGATATTAGAGATCAGATATTAGAGATCATGTATTAGAGATCAGATATTAGAGATCAGATATTAGAGATCAGATATTAGAGATCAGATATTAGAGATCATGTATTAAAGATCAGATATTAGAGATCAGATATTAGAGATCACGTATTAAAGATCAGATATTAGTTATCAGATATTAGAGATCACGTATTAGAGATCAGATATTAGAGATCATGTATTAGAGATCAGATATTAGAGATCACGTATTAAAGATCAGATATTAGATATCAGATATTAGAGATCACGTATTAGAGGTCAGATATTAGAGATCAGATATTAGAGATCAGATATTAGAGATCACGTATTAGAGATCAGATATTAGAGATCATGTATTAGAGATCAGATATTAGAGATCACGTATTAGAGATCAGATATTAGAGATCACGTATTAGAGATCAGATATTAGAGATCACGTATTAGAGATCAGATATTAGAGATCAGATATTAGAGATCAGATATTAGAGATCATGTATTAGAGATCAGGTATTAGAGATCAGATATTAGAGATCAGATATTAGAGATCACGTATTAGAGATCAGATATTAGAGATCAGATATTAGAGATCAGATATTAGAGATCACGTATTAGAGATCAGATATTAGAGATCAGATATTATAGATCAGATATTAGAGATCACGTATTAGGGATCAGATATTAGAAATCACGTATTAGAGATCAGATATTAGAGATCATGTATTAGAGATCAGATATTAGAGATCACGTATTAGAGATCAGATATTAGAGATCATGTATTAGAGATCAGATATTAGAGATCACGTATTAGAGATCAAATATTAGAGATCATGTATTAGAGATCAGATATTAGAGATCACGTATTAGAGATCAGATATTAGAGATCACGTATTAGAGATCAGATATTAGAGATCATGTATTAGAGATAAGATATTAGAGATCATGTATTAGAGATCAGATATTAGAGATCACGTATTAGAGATCAGATATTAGAGATCATGTATTAGAGATCAGATATTAGAGATCACGTATTAGAGATCAAATATTAGAGATTACGTATTAGAAATCAGATTTTAGAGATCAGATATTAGAGATCATGTATTAGAGATCAGATATTAGAGATCAGATATTAGAGATCAGATATTAGAGATCACGTATTAGAGATCAGATATTAGAGATCAGATATTATAGATCAGATATTAGAGATCACGTATTAGAGATCAGATATTAGAAATCACGTATTAGAGATCAGATATTAGAGATCATGTATTAGAGATCAGATATTAGAGATCACGTATTAGAGATCAGATATTAGAGATCATGTATTAGAGATCAGATATTAGAGATCAAGTATTAGAGATCAAATATTAGAGATCATGTATTAGAGATCAGATATTAGAGATCACGTATTAGAGATCAGATATTAGAGATCACGTATTAGAGATCAGATATTAGAGATCATGTATTAGAGATAAGATATTAGAGATCATGTATTAGAGATCAGATATTAGAGATCACGTATTAGAGATCAGATATTAGAGATCATTTATTAGAGATCAGATATTAGAGATCACGTATTAGAGATCAGATATTAGAGATCACGTATTAGAGATCAGATATTAGAGATCATGTATTAGAGATCAGATATTAGAGATCACGCATTAGAGATCAGATATTAGAGATCATGTATTAGAGATCATATATTAGAGATCACGTATTAAAGATCAGATATTAGATATCAGATATTAGAGATCACTTATTAGAGATCAGATATTAGAGATCAGATATTAGAGATCACGTATTAGAGATCAGATATTAGAGATCATGTATTAGAGTGAAAAGTTCGGCAAGAAGAGATACAAGAGCTTATATAGACAACTTGGCAGAGAAAGCAGAGACAGCTGCAATTACAGGAGACAGCAGAACTCTTTATACTGTACAAAAGATGCTGACAAACACCTATACATCCAGTGGAACACCAATTCTAGACAAATCTGGATTAATGCTAACAACAAGCGCAGACATAAAAGCCCGTTGGGCGGAACACTTCAAAGAAATTCTTAACCGTCCACTACCTCACAGTTTAATAGATTTTGAAGCTGAAACACCAGCAGCAGAATTAGATGTAAATTTAGATGACTTCACCTTGAGTGAAATAGAAACCACCTTAAAGCTAATGACCAATAACAAGGCTGCTGGAGAGGATAAGTTAACAGCTGAGATCCTCAAGGCAATTGATAGCCATAATTTAATACATCTCCAAAAAATGTTCAACATCATTTGGAAAACAGAGAAGACGCCTCATAAATGGAAAAAAAGGAATCATTGTTAAGATCCCAAAAAAGGGCAATCTTAGAGATTGTAACAATTGGAGAGGCGTGACACTTTTGTCAGTTGCCTCAAAATTATTCTGTAAAATCATCCTAAATAGAATAAAGGATTCAATAGATACAGTAATGCGTGAAGAACAGGCTGGGTTTAGAAAAGGGAGAAGCTGTCTTGACCACATTTTCACTCTACGACTTATATTGGAGGAACACATTGAAAAGCAAAAACCTTTTGTACTTAACTTCATCGACTTCAAAAAAGCATTTGATAGTATTCATAGAGATTCTTTGTGGAAAATTCTGAAGCAATATGGCTTACCATCAAAAATCATAAATATTATCAAAGACATGTATGATGGTTACACATGTGCAGTTCGAACAGAGGAAGGACTGAGCGAATGTTTCCCAATAGAAACTGGGGTTAAACAAGGATGTATTTTATCGCCCTTGTTATTTGGAATTGTTATGGACTTCATAATGAAGAAATGCTGCACTGGTAATAAAGGCATCGAATGGATACAAGGAGACCATTTGGAGGACCTGGACTTTGCTGATGACATAGTTCTCATCAGCAATCAGATAAAAACGATGCAGGAAAACACAAATGAACTATCATCAATAGCCAGCAAAATTGGGCTTGAGGTCAATCATGAAAAGACTAAAGTCATGAAAAGTTTAATTCCAACAAGTGACAAAATATACATGGAAAACAAACCAGTAGAAGAGATCGATCACTTCATCTATCTTGGAAGTCACATTGATCGAGAAGGGGATACGAGCAAAGAAATTAGAATCAGACTGGCTAAAGCAGCAATGTCTTTCAGAAGCCTTGAAAAGTTGTGGAAATCAAAACTCATTAGCACAAACACAAAACTTAGGCTATTCAAATCAAATGTACTATCAACCCTTACGTATGCGTGTGAAAGCTGGAAAACAACAAGAGATATAGAAACAAAGTTGAACGCATTCGAAAATAAATGTCTAAGGAAAATACTTGGTATAGAATGGAACGAATTCAAAACAAACGAGGAAATTAGAGAAATCGCCAATCAACCACTAATATCTTCAGTAATAAAGAAAAGACGATGGTCTTACGTTGGACATGTGATGAGAAGAGATAATAATCGAATAGCAAAGCAAGCCCTCATATGGGAAACAACAGGTAAAAGAAAAAGAGGAAGACCCAGGGAGACACTGAGAAGAACATTGATGAGAGAGGCAAGAGCAGCAGGAATCGGCTCCCTCAATGAGATAGAACTGCTTGCACAGAACAGAGACAGATGGCGAGATTTGATAAAATATCTTTAAAAGAAAACTGCTAGAACAAAAATTCATATAGGAGAAGGTGTAACTTGGTCTACGCCCTATGGGCCGGTTACGGCTCGAAAGGTCAATAGATTAGAGATCAGATATTAGAGATCACGTATTAGAGATCAGATATTAGAGATCACGTATTAGAGATCAGATATTAGAGATCACGTATTAGAGATCAGATATTAGAGATCACGTATTAGAGATCAGATATTAGAGATCAGATATTAGAGATCAGATATTAGAGATCATGTATTAGAGATCAGGTATTAGAGATCAGATATTAGAGATCAGATATTAGAGATCACGTATTAGAGATCAGATATTAGAGATCAGATATTAGAGATCAGATATTAGAGATCACGTATTAGAGATCAGATATTAGAGATCAGATATTATAGATCAGATATTAGAGATCACGTATAAAAGATCAGATATTAGAAATCACGTATTAGAGATCAGATATTATAGATCATGTATTAGAGATCAGATATTAGAGATCATGTATTAGAGATCAGATATTAGAGATCATGTATTAGAGATCAGATATTAGAGATCACGTATTAGAGATCACGTATTAGAGATCATGTATCAGAGATCAGATATTAGAGATCACGTATTAAAGATCAGATATTAGAGATCAGATTTTAGAGATCAGATATTAGAGATCATGTATTAGAGATAAGATATTAGAGATCACGTATTAGAGATCAAATATTAGAGATCATGTATCAGAGATCAGATATTAGAGATCACGTATTAGAGATCAGATATTAGAGATCACGTATTAGAGATCAGATATTAGAGATCATGTATTAGAGATAAGATATTAGAGATCACGTATTAGAGATCAAATATTAGAGATCACGTATTAGAGATCAGATATTAGAGATCATGTATTAGAGATCAGATATTAGAGATCATGTATTAGAGATCAGATATTAGAGATCATGTATTAGAGATCAGATATTAAAGATCATGTATTAGAGATCAGATATTAGAGATCATGTATTAAAGATCAGATATTAGAGATCATGTATTAAAGATCAGATATTAGAGATCACGTATTAGAGATCAGATATTAGAGATCAGATATTATAGATCAGATATTAGAGATCACGTATTAGGGATCAGATATTAGAAATCACGTATTAGAGATCAGATATTAGAGATCATGTATTAGAGATCAGATATTAGAGATCACGTATTAGAGATCAGATATTAGAGATCAGATATTATAGATCAGATATTAGAGATCACGTATTAGGGATCAGATATTAGAAATCACGTATTAGAGATCAGATATTAGAGATCATGTATTAGAGATCAGATATTAGAGATCACGTATTAGAGATCAGATATTAGAGATCATGTATTAGAGATCAGATATTAGAGATCACGTATTAGAGATCAAATATTAGAGATCATGTATTAGAGATCAGATATTAGAGATCACGTATTAGAGATCAGATATTAGAGATCACGTATTAGAGATCAGATATTAGAGATCATGTATTAGAGATAAGATATTAGAGATCATGTATTAGAGATCAGATATTAGAGATCACGTATTAGAGATCAGATATTAGAGATCATGTATTAGAGATCAGATATTAGAGATCACGTATTAGAGATCAAATATTAGAGATTACGTATTAGAAATCAGATTTTAGAGATCAGATATTAGAGATCATGTATTAGAGATCAGATATTAGAGATCAGATATTAGAGATCAGATATTAGAGATCACGTATTAGAGATCAGATATTAGAGATCAGATATTATAGATCAGATATTAGAGATCACGTATTAGAGATCAGATATTAGAAATCACGTATTAGAGATCAGATATTAGAGATCATGTATTAGAGATCAGATATTAGAGATCACGTATTAGAGATCAGATATTAGAGATCATGTATTAGAGATCAGATATTAGAGATCAAGTATTAGAGATCAAATATTAGAGATCATGTATTAGAGATCAGATATTAGAGATCACGTATTAGAGATCAGATATTAGAGATCACGTATTAGAGATCAGATATTAGAGATCATGTATTAGAGATAAGATATTAGAGATCATGTATTAGAGATCAGATATTAGAGATCACGTATTAGAGATCAGATATTAGAGATCATTTATTAGAGATCAGATATTAGAGATCACGTATTAGAGATCAAATATTAGAGATCACGTATTAGAGATCAGATATTAGAGATCATGTATTAGAGATCAGATATTAGAGATCACGCATTAGAGATCAGATATTAGAGATCATGTATTAGAGATCATATATTAGAGATCACGTATTAAAGATCAGATATTAGATATCAGATATTAGAGATCACTTATTAGAGATCAGATATTAGAGATCAGATATTAGAGATCACGTATTAGAGATCAGATATTAGAGATCATGTATTAGAGTGAAAAGTTCGGCAAGAAGAGATACAAGAGCTTATATAGACAACTTGGCAGAGAAAGCAGAGACAGCTGCAATTACAGGAGACAGCAGAACTCTTTATACTGTACAAAAGATGCTGACAAACACCTATACATCCAGTGGAATACCAATTCTAGACAAATCTGGATTAATGCTAACAACAAGCGCAGACATAAAAGCCCGTTGGGCGGAACACTTCAAAGAAATTCTTAACCGTCCACTACCTCACAGTTTAATAGATTTTGAAGCTGAAACACCAGCAGCAGAATTAGATGTAAATTTAGATGACTTCACCTTGAGTGAAATAGAAACCACCTTAAAGCTAATGACCAATAACAAGGCTGCTGGAGAGGATAAGTTAACAGCTGAGATCCTCAAGGCAATTGATAGCCATAATTTAATACATCTCCAAAAAATGTTCAACATCATTTGGAAAACAGAGAAGACGCCTCATAAATGGAAAAAAAGGAATCATTGTTAAGATCCCAAAAAAGGGCAATCTTAGAGATTGTAACAATTGGAGAGGCGTGACACTTTTGTCAGTTGCCTCAAAATTATTCTGTAAAATCATCCTAAATAGAATAAAGGATTCAATAGATACAGTAATGCGTGAAGAACAGGCTGGGTTTAGAAAAGGGAGAAGCTGTCTTGACCACATTTTCACTCTACGACTTATATTGGAGGAACACATTGAAAAGCAAAAACCTTTTGTACTTAACTTCATCGACTTCAAAAAAGCATTTGATAGTATTCATAGAGATTCTTTGTGGAAAATTCTGAAGCAATATGGCTTACCATCAAAAATCATAAATATTATCAAAGACATGTATGATGGTTACACATGTGCAGTTCGAACAGAGGAAGGACTGAGCGAATGTTTCCCAATAGAAACTGGGGTTAAACAAGGATGTATTTTATCGCCCTTGTTATTTGGAATTGTTATGGACTTCATAATGAAGAAATGCTGCACTGGTAATAAAGGCATCGAATGGATACAAGGAGACCATTTGGAGGACCTGGACTTTGCTGATGACATAGTTCTCATCAGCAATCAGATAAAAACGATGCAGGAAAACACAAATGAACTATCATCAATAGCCAGCAAAATTGGGCTTGAGGTCAATCATGAAAAGACTAAAGTCATGAAAAGTTTAATTCCAACAAGTGACAAAATATACATGGAAAACAAACCAGTAGAAGAGATCGATCACTTCATCTATCTTGGAAGTCACATTGATCGAGAAGGGGATACGAGCAAAGAAATTAGAATCAGACTGGCTAAAGCAGCAATGTCTTTCAGAAGCCTTGAAAAGTTGTGGAAATCAAAACTCATTAGCACAAACACAAAACTTAGGCTATTCAAATCAAATGTACTATCAACCCTTACGTATGCGTGTGAAAGCTGGAAAACAACAAGAGATATAGAAACAAAGTTGAACGCATTCGAAAATAAATGTCTAAGGAAAATACTTGGTATAGAATGGAACGAATTCAAAACAAACGAGGAAATTAGAGAAATCGCCAATCAACCACTAATATCTTCAGTAATAAAGAAAAGACGATGGTCTTACGTTGGACATGTGATGAGAAGAGATAATAATCGAATAGCAAAGCAAGCCCTCATATGGGAAACAACAGGTAAAAGAAAAAGAGGAAGACCCAGGGAGACACTGAGAAGAACATTGATGAGAGAGGCAAGAGCAGCAGGAATCGGCTCCCTCAATGAGATAGAACTGCTTGCACAGAACAGAGACAGATGGCGAGATTTGATAAAATATCTTTAAAAGAAAACTGCTAGAACAAAAATTCATATAGGAGAAGGTGTATCTTGGTCTACGCCCTATGGGCCGGTTACGGCTCGAAAGGTCAATAGATTAGAGATCAGATATTAGAGATCACGTATTAGAGATCAGATATTAGAGATCACGTATTAGAGATCAGATATTAGAGATCACGTATTAGAGATCAGATATTAGAGATCACGTATTAGAGATCAGATATTAGAGATCAGATATTAGAGATCAGATATTAGAGATCATGTATTAGAGATCAGGTATTAGAGATCAGATATTAGAGATCAGATATTAGAGATCACGTATTAGAGATCAGATATTAGAGATCAGATATTAGAGATCAGATATTAGAGATCACGTATTAGAGATCAGATATTAGAGATCAGATATTATAGATCAGATATTAGAGATCACGTATAAAAGATCAGATATTAGAAATCACGTATTAGAGATCAGATATTATAGATCATGTATTAGAGATCAGATATTAGAGATCATGTATTAGAGATCAGATATTAGAGATCATGTATTAGAGATCAGATATTAGAGATCACGTATTAGAGATCACGTATTAGAGATCATGTATCAGAGATCAGATATTAGAGATCACGTATTAAAGATCAGATATTAGAGATCAGATTTTAGAGATCAGATATTAGAGATCACGTATTAGAGATCAGATATTAGAGATCATGTATTAGAGATCAGATATTAGAGATCAAGTATTAGAGATCAAATATTAGAGATCATGTATTAGAGATCAGATATTAGAGATCACGTATTAGAGATCAGATATTAGAGATCACGTATTAGAGATCAGATATTAGAGATCATGTATTAGAGATAAGATATTAGAGATCATGTATTAGAGATCAGATATTAGAGATCACGTATTAGAGATCAGATATTAGAGATCATTTATTAGAGATCAGATATTAGAGATCACGTATTAGAGATCAAATATTAGAGATCACGTATTAGAGATCAGATATTAGAGATCATGTATTAGAGATCAGATATTAGAGATCACGCATTAGAGATCAGATATTAGAGATCATGTATTAGAGATCAGATATTAGAGATCACGCATTAGAGATCAGATATTAGAGATCATGTATTAGAGATCATATATTAGAGATCACGTATTAAAGATCAGATATTAGATATCAGATATTAGAGATCACTTATTAGAGATCAGATATTAGAGATCAGATATTAGAGATCACGTATTAGAGATCAGATATTAGAGATCATGTATTAGAGTGAAAAGTTCGGCAAGAAGAGATACAAGAGCTTATATAGACAACTTGGCAGAGAAAGCAGAGACAGCTGCAATTACAGGAGACAGCAGAACTCTTTATACTGTACAAAAGATGCTGACAAACACCTATACATCCAGTGGAATACCAATTCTAGACAAATCTGGATTAATGCTAACAACAAGCGCAGACATAAAAGCCCGTTGGGCGGAACACTTCAAAGAAATTCTTAACCGTCCACTACCTCACAGTTTAATAGATTTTGAAGCTGAAACACCAGCAGCAGAATTAGATGTAAATTTAGATGACTTCACCTTGAGTGAAATAGAAACCACCTTAAAGCTAATGACCAATAACAAGGCTGCTGGAGAGGATAAGTTAACAGCTGAGATCCTCAAGGCAATTGATAGCCATAATTTAATACATCTCCAAAAAATGTTCAACATCATTTGGAAAACAGAGAAGACGCCTCATAAATGGAAAAAAAGGAATCATTGTTAAGATCCCAAAAAAGGGCAATCTTAGAGATTGTAACAATTGGAGAGGCGTGACACTTTTGTCAGTTGCCTCAAAATTATTCTGTAAAATCATCCTAAATAGAATAAAGGATTCAATAGATACAGTAATGCGTGAAGAACAGGCTGGGTTTAGAAAAGGGAGAAGCTGTCTTGACCACATTTTCACTCTACGACTTATATTGGAGGAACACATTGAAAAGCAAAAACCTTTTGTACTTAACTTCATCGACTTCAAAAAAGCATTTGATAGTATTCATAGAGATTCTTTGTGGAAAATTCTGAAGCAATATGGCTTACCATCAAAAATCATAAATATTATCAAAGACATGTATGATGGTTACACATGTGCAGTTCGAACAGAGGAAGGACTGAGCGAATGTTTCCCAATAGAAACTGGGGTTAAACAAGGATGTATTTTATCGCCCTTGTTATTTGGAATTGTTATGGACTTCATAATGAAGAAATGCTGCACTGGTAATAAAGGCATCGAATGGATACAAGGAGACCATTTGGAGGACCTGGACTTTGCTGATGACATAGTTCTCATCAGCAATCAGATAAAAACGATGCAGGAAAACACAAATGAACTATCATCAATAGCCAGCAAAATTGGGCTTGAGGTCAATCATGAAAAGACTAAAGTCATGAAAAGTTTAATTCCAACAAGTGACAAAATATACATGGAAAACAAACCAGTAGAAGAGATCGATCACTTCATCTATCTTGGAAGTCACATTGATCGAGAAGGGGATACGAGCAAAGAAATTAGAATCAGACTGGCTAAAGCAGCAATGTCTTTCAGAAGCCTTGAAAAGTTGTGGAAATCAAAACTCATTAGCACAAACACAAAACTTAGGCTATTCAAATCAAATGTACTATCAACCCTTACGTATGCGTGTGAAAGCTGGAAAACAACAAGAGATATAGAAACAAAGTTGAACGCATTCGAAAATAAATGTCTAAGGAAAATACTTGGTATAGAATGGAACGAATTCAAAACAAACGAGGAAATTAGAGAAATCGCCAATCAACCACTAATATCTTCAGTAATAAAGAAAAGACGATGGTCTTACGTTGGACATGTGATGAGAAGAGATAATAATCGAATAGCAAAGCAAGCCCTCATATGGGAAACAACAGGTAAAAGAAAAAGAGGAAGACCCAGGGAGACACTGAGAAGAACATTGATGAGAGAGGCAAGAGCAGCAGGAATCGGCTCCCTCAATGAGATAGAACTGCTTGCACAGAACAGAGACAGATGGCGAGATTTGATAAAATATCTTTAAAAGAAAACTGCTAGAACAAAAATTCATATAGGAGAAGGTGTATCTTGGTCTACGCCCTATGGGCCGGTTACGGCTCGAAAGGTCAATAGATTAGAGATCAGATATTAGAGATCACGTATTAGAGATCAGATATTAGAGATCACGTATTAGAGATCAGATATTAGAGATCACGTATTAGAGATCAGATATTAGAGATCACGTATTAGAGATCAGATATTAGAGATCAGATATTAGAGATCAGATATTAGAGATCATGTATTAGAGATCAGGTATTAGAGATCAGATATTAGAGATCAGATATTAGAGATCACGTATTAGAGATCAGATATTAGAGATCAGATATTAGAGATCAGATATTAGAGATCACGTATTAGAGATCAGATATTAGAGATCAGATATTATAGATCAGATATTAGAGATCACGTATAAAAGATCAGATATTAGAAATCACGTATTAGAGATCAGATATTATAGATCATGTATTAGAGATCAGATATTAGAGATCATGTATTAGAGATCAGATATTAGAGATCATGTATTAGAGATCAGATATTAGAGATCACGTATTAGAGATCACGTATTAGAGATCATGTATCAGAGATCAGATATTAGAGATCACGTATTAAAGATCAGATATTAGAGATCAGATTTTAGAGATCAGATATTAGAGATCATGTATTAGAGATAAGATATTAGAGATCACGTATTAGAGATCAAATATTAGAGATCATGTATCAGAGATCAGATATTAGAGATCACGTATTAGAGATCAGATATTAGAGATCACGTATTAGAGATCAGATATTAGAGATCATGTATTAGAGATAAGATATTAGAGATCATGTATTAGAGATCAGATATTAGAGATCACGTATTAGAGATCAGATATTAGAGATCATGTATTAGAGATCAGATATTAGAGATCACGTATTAGAGATCAAATATTAGAGATCACGTATTAGAGATCAGATATTAGAGATCATGTATTAGAGATCAGATATTAGAGATCATGTATTAGAGATCAGATATTAGAGATCATGTATTAGAGATCAGATATTAAAGATCATGTATTAGAGATCAGATATTAGAGATCATGTATTAAAGATCAGATATTAGAGATCATGTATTAAAGATCAGATATTAGATATCGGATTTTAGAGATCAGATATTAGAGATCATGTATTAGAGATCAGATATTAGAGATCAGATATTAGAGATCATGTATTAGAGATCAGATTTTAGAGATCAGATATTAGAGATCATGTATTAGAGATCAGATTTTAGAGATCAGATATTAGAGATCATGTATTAGAGATCAGATATTAGAGATCATGTATTAGAGATCAGATATTAGAAATCAGATTTTAGAGATCAGATATTAGAGATCATGTATTAGAGATCAGATATTAGAGATCAGATATTAGAGATCATGTATTAGAGATAAGATTTTAGAGATCAGATATTAGAGATCATGTATTAGAGATCAGATATTAGAGATCAGATATTAGAGATCATGTATTAAAGATCAGATATTAGAGATCAGATTTTAGAGATCAGATATTAGAGATCATGTATTAAAGATCAGATATTAGCGTAAGATTTTTTATATCCCAAAAATAGAGCCCAAACAAAATTGTGCTATAAAAGAAATTTAAAAAATGTTAAACATGACAGTCTTATCACCATAAATAAAAGACAACTGAGATATTTGAATGGACGTGAAGACCACACTTCGTCCAGTTGAAGAACTTCTACGTTGCTGTCAAGTCAAATCAGCAAAGCTGAAAGAAAATAATTTTAGTTTTTTTTTTTTTTTTCAGTTGCTAAGATGGTACGACAATATAGAACATTGATAAGATAAACTATTTGTATTGATAATATAAACTATTTGTATTGATAATATAAACTATTTGTATTAATAAGATAAAATATTTGTATGTTTAATATAATTTGTTTTGATAAGGTAAACTATTTGCATTGATAATATAAACTATTTGTATTGATAATATACACTATTTGTATTGATAACAGAAACTATTTGTATTGATAATATAAACTATTTGTATTGATAAGGTAAACTATTTGTATTGATAAGAGAAACTATTTGTATTGATAAGAGAAACTATTTGTTTTGATGAGGTAAACTATTTGTACTGATAATATAAACTATTTGTATTGATAAGGTAAACTATTTGTATTGATAAGAGAAACTATTTGTATTGATAAGAGAAACTATTTGTATTGAAAAGATAAACTATTTGTATTTAGATTACCACTGTTCTTCCACGTTATTATTGCTTCTCTAGGTCTGTGACCTGGCTAGTCATTTAATTTCAAAGATTTGGTGTCTTGAAGACACAACGCTTACAAATCCTGTATGACAAAAACATCGACTCGAGTAAGCAGACAACGCGCAACAGTTGCCCTGTGCAACTTACCAATTTAAATAAAAGTTCAGAGTTGAAGTTAAGGGCCATGGCCTTGACATGTTTTCAGACTGAGCAAGCAGGACTTGACTTGAACGACATCTGGCGCTTTGTGACAGTTGACAAGTCATTGTTACTGGCCTCGTTTTAGTTTCTTGTGTTCCTCCAAAAACGGGAGCCATGTATAATAGTGAAGGATTCATTGCGGCCTCTCTTTCTCTCTCTCTCTCTCTCTCTCTCTCTCTCTCTCTCTCTCTCTCTCTCTCTCTCATGCCAGCTCCCCCAGCCCCAAGTTCCACCTTTGTGTACATTCAAACGCGTTTAAAAGTTGTAGTAAATGTATTGAAGATAATTTCCTTCCTTGGTGAAAATTTACGGTTAAAAAAATAATTGACATCTCCGTTCTCATTACGACCACTCCTTCTGGACATCCATCTGTAAACGGGTGTTATGTAGTGAATATATAGCTCATTGTAGTGGTTTATACTGTAGTGGTTTATATTGTAGTGGTTTATATTGTAGTGGTTTATACTGTAGTGGTTTATACTGTAGTGGTTTATACTGTAGTGGTTTATAGTGTAGTGGTTTATACTGTAGTGGTTTATAGTGTACTGTTTTATAGTGTAGTGGTTTATACTGTAGTGGTTTATATTGTAGTGGTTTATAGTGTAGTGGTTTATACTGTAGTGGTTTATAGTGTAGTGGTTTATATTGTAGTGGTTTATAGTGTAGTGGTTTTTACTGTAATGGTTCGTACTGTAGTGGTTTATACTGTAGTGGTTTATATTGTAGTGGTTTGTACTGTAGTGGGTTATACTGTAGTAGTTTGCAGTGTAGTAGTTTATAGTGTAATGTTTTATAGTGTGATGGTTCATAGTTTAGTGGTTTATAATGTAGTGGTCTATAATGTAGTGGCTTATAGTGTAGTGGTTTATACTGTAGTGGTTTATAATGTAATGGTTTATAGTGTAGTAGTTTGCAGTGTAGTAGTTTATAGTGTACTGGTTTATAGTGTAGTTGTTTATAGTGTACTGGTTTATAGTGTGCTGGTTTATGGTGTACCGAGTTTGCAGTGTAATGGTTTATAGTATACTGGTTTATAGCGTTCTGGTTTATAGTGCAGTGGTTTGTTGTGTACTGGTTTATAGTGTACTGATTTATAGCGTAGTGCTTTGCAGCGTAGTGGTTATAGTGTACTGGTTTATAGTGTATTGGTTTATAGTGTACTGGTTATAGTGTAGTAGTTTATAGTATAGTGGCTTGCAGTGCACTCGTTTATAGTGTAGTTGTTTATTGTGCACTCGTTTATAGTGTAGTGGTTTATAGTGCACTCGTTTATAGTGTATTGGTTTATAGTGCACTCGTTTATAGTGTAGTGGTTTATAGTGCACTCGTTTATAGTGTAGTGGTTGATAGTACACTCGTTTATATTGTAGTGCTTTGCAGTGTGGTTGTTTATAGTGGACTCGTTTATTGTGTAGTGGTTTGTAGTGTACTGGTTTATAGTGTACTGGTTTATAGTGTAATGGTTTGAAATGTAGTGGTTTTTAAAGTGTAGTGGTTTATAGTGTACTGGTTTATAATGTAGTGGTTTATAGTGTAATGGTTTGCATTGTACTGGTTTATTGTGCAATTATTTGCAGTGTTGTGGTTTAAAGTATAGTTGTTTAAAGTGTAGTGGTTTATAGTGTACTGGTTTACAGTATAGTGGTTTACTGATGAAGGCTTTTGCCGAAACGGCATTGTTTGTCTTTTCTCTCAATTAGTTTTAGCTGTTTTATACCGTTTTGTGTTTTTTATTTACATGGTTTAGTGCAAGTTGCAATATTTGGTCCTGATACATCCGATTTAAATATACGTCTTTTAACTGCGCGTTGCCTTCCTTCTTCTATCCCTGCACTTTTGGCCAAACTCGTTAGTCTATTTCTAGACCAATCGCCAGAAGATGGAATATTGTAGGAAAAGGAAGAAAGAAAGAAACTATAAAAATGTTTCCTTCTTTTTTCCCTCTTTCCATTTTTCCTCAATTTCCTTTCAACATTGAGGGGAGATATCATTTGCGATCTTTAGCCCTTTTGTTGGCTTTTGCTATGTTATTTATCCTAGTGTTTCTAATATTCCATCAATCCATCTTTTTTTGTGGTCGACCCTTGGGTCTGGGTTCTTGTAACGTTTATTAAAGGCTTGTTGTCAGATATTAATGTTCGACCGTTTACATGATGAAAGCCTCGGCTAACTTCATTTGCAGTGTATGACAAGAATGTATTTGTCTTATATCTTGTTTTTTATTTGTCTTGTTTGAATCTGTGTATGAGAAGAATTATTATTTGCTATTTTTAGTTTTAGCCCTGATGTTATTTGTTTTGAAGTTAGTATAGTTTTCATGGCATTAAAATTACTGATATATTGTTTCTGTTTTACATTTGCTTGATACTACATTCCCCTCATCCTTACTAATTATATTTGATAAGAGCATTTTTAATTTGTGACATAACATAAATGTGATTCTTCTTCTTCTACCTTTCTACCCTGCGGAGCATAGGTCTGCAACAAACACGTTCCATGTTGTTCACTTTCTTGCAGTTCATATATGATCATTCAATGTTTTCCCCATCATCTTCATCTCGGCTTCCATCTGTCTTCTCCAAGAATATTGTAATCTTCCTCTTTGCTTTTTTCCTTGCGGATTCCAAAAAAGTACATGTTGTGTAATACTTTCAGTTGGCTTCCGCAGTGTGTGCTCTATCCAGCGCCATTGTCTTTGTTGTATCTCTTTATCTACTGGTATTTGAATGGTACCTTCCCATAATTATGTGCGATTTTGTCATGCCATTTTCCTTTCATTCTGCGCATAAACGTGAGAGCCCTCCCTGACCCATTTTTGTATGAATAAATCTTGAATAGATTAAGGCTTATGAGAAGGAGATTAACTCATTATCATCATTGAGTGCCGTCTCCACATCGTTGGTTGGTTACCATGGAGCGCCATTCCGCTGTCTCTTGCCTTGATAGTGCAGGTTGTCATAGGCTGACTTATCTATCTTTTGATAATACTCATCGATGTTAGTCTTGGACTGCCTCTGCCTCTTTTACCTTGTATTTTCCCTTCCAAGAACACTTTTAGCAGGCTGCTGTGTCTTTAAACATGCACAAAAAAGCCTCATTTGCCTTGTTTCAATTGTGTTTAGTAGTTCTCTTTTCATTTTTAGTTGTTTTAAGACTTCATTGTTTATTTACTTTTCTTTCCATCGAATTATTTATATTCTTCTATAAATCCACTTTTCAAAGGTTTCAATGTTATGTTCTGTTTTCTTGTGTAATGTCCATGTTTCTGCACCAAACAGGAATGTTGAGAAAATATATATAACATTTTGCTATTCTTAGTTTTCTCCATGATGTTACTTGTTTTGAAGTTAGTACATTTTTCATGGCATTAAAATTACTTTTTACATTCCTATTTTTTTTTAAATTTCAGTTGTACATTTTCCATCACTGGTTATTGTATGTTCAAGATAGCTTTAGCTTTGAACTGTAAGTCTATTCCTTCAATTTTTATATCCACTTTTAAGTTTTGAGTGTTTCCTTTGTTTATGATCATAGTTTTAGTGTTTTTGATATTCATATCTAATCCATATATTTTGCTTGTCATGTTTATTTCATTAAGTAATTGTTGTAGATCTTTAGGATTTTCTGCTAGTATTGAGTTATTGAGTTATTTGCGGGTCATCATCATTGCACTCCGAACATGTCCATCGGTGCTCAGATCCCCTCCTCAGCAATTCCCTCAGTGTCCAGCGACTGACGACTCCAGTTCTATGTTGGTTGATAAGTCTTCTTACACGGCCACCAAGTTTCTCATTTCTGGCTGTGCCCATCTTAACTCCCATTTCCATCATCCGAAGAAGTGACGTTGATCTGTGTTTGTCGAAGTCCTGTGCTCTTCCCACATCTCGGAGTGCATTGATGATGTCCGCCCGATCCATCAGTTGCCCGTCCTCAACGACAGCGCAGCAAGCCAACCTGTCCGCTCTCTAATTTCCCCGTACTCCCGCATGTCCAGGGACATAGAAAAAGGTGACCTTATGTATTTTGGATTTCTGCTAGTAATACAATATCAACTGTATGTCTTTGGCTATTGATGAACTTTCCATTAATTTGTAGGCCTGGCATCTCTGTGATGTTTTTAAAGATTTGCTCAGTGTATAGATTAAATAAGCTTGGTGATAGGATGCATCCCTGTCTTACTCCTCTTTTTGTATATCAATTTGTGTAGAGTTCTCTTTGTTTTATTGTATTATTGCTGTTTGCTCCCAGTATACATTACATATTAGTTCTATGTCTGTGTCATCTAGATGTATATCGTTTAAATATGTCTATAAGTTGCTTATGGTGTATTCTATCAAAAGCTTTGGTGTAGTCTATGTAGCAGACATATATTGGTTTGTTTACTTCTGTGTACTTTTCGATTAATGTCCTCATGCAGAATAAGGCTTCTTTTGTCACACTGTTTTTCCTAAATCCAAATTAAAGATTAACTCGCTTGACAATTTATGATGTAAAATATTTGATAAAAAAAAATAAAACTACAATTTATATTAAAAGATACAAAGTATTCTAATTCTAATTATTTATATTATTACGTTTTTAAATGAACAAAGATTTACGAGAATGTCGGTAGAAAACATTTGTAGTTTATACGTGTTGTCGTTGGTTACTAGCATATGCCAGCCTGATGCCTCTAGCGAAGTCCAGAGAAACTGAATTTGCGTGAATATTACTCCACCAGATATTCTCTGACTCTCATTTTATATCGTCGAGTGTTCTTACCTTTTTGGGTAGATTTTTCCGTCAACTTTGCCTGGACTGCGACTATTCTGGGCCTGCTTTTCGAATTCAAACTACTAAAGGTTCTCTTAACGTGCGCAGAATGCACACGGGATCTCCTATCTTTTGCCGTTATGTGAGAAAGCTAGACATGAGTTTTCACTACCCAAGCCCGTGCCGCTTTACTTTCCCAGAAAAAAAATTCGGTAACTATTAAAGGCTGGGTGAACCGAAAGCCGTCGGTTGGGATCGAACCCTACCTCTTGTCCTTTGTAGTCTATTTCACTAACCACTGAGCTATCGCAGCTCCAACTTCGTATATAGTTTCACAGCATATATAGTTGCACGCCATACAGAGTTGCACTTCATACGGAGTTGCACTTCATACATGTTTGTACATGATAACTGAATAAGACTAAGAATGTTTGACAAGGACGGGGGAAATCGACGTTACGTCCACCTGATTGACAAACAAGAAGCTTTTTTTCCATACTCGGCCATCATTACGGGCGTAATACCCACCACATTACCTCAAAAATAATGTGCCGAAGGTCTATAAAATTTATGGTCACTAACACGATATTCCCTATACGCCGCTTGGAGTGACGGGGGTACTTTACTTTTTTTTTCGGCCATCATTGCAACTAAACTGGCGTAAATAAACAATGGAAGTTTAAAGGAAATTCTTACCACTTTCATTTTATTTTTAAAAGAAGAGATTCCAGAGTGTCAAGAAAGCGATTTTAAAGTCGCAATGACTTATTTGCATACTATTTGAACGACTTACGAGCCAAAGCACTGATGTTATTGCGATTATTGTGAGGGGACATTATTTGAGAATTTCTGTTATTCCGAAATTACTGCACTCCCGCAGCCAACAAGAACTGCATTGACGAAATCGTGTGTCCTTGGCAACACGATTCTTGCGTCAGATTTGTTTCTTTCAAGTTTCAGGACATGCGCACATCAGAGGAAGCACTAGCACACGAGAATGACACTTTTGTAACAATTTCTAGATTAAAAAAAAAATTAATTAATTTTAGAGATCAGATTGAAAACAAGTCTTAAGGTTAATTAAAATATTGTATTTCTACAAGGAATTATAAAGTAACAATTCTTTTGCTTCTTGTTTTATTTTAATGGTGCAACATAACAGAAATGCAATTCTTAGTATTCGTTCAGAACGCATGTTTTGTTGTGATCTTGAAAAGAAGAAGAATTAGATTTTATGAAACATTGCGAATGCTTGTTCGACTAAAAATTGTTCAGCTTCACTGAGAATTGGGAGCCGCGATAGCTCAGTGGTTAGTGGACTGGACTACAAAGGACAAGAGGTAGGGTTCAATCCCAACCGACGGCTTCCAGGTTCACACAACCTTTAATGGGTACTGGATTTTTTTCTGGGAAAGTAAAGCGGCACGGGCGTAATACCGACCATATTACCTCAAAAATCATGTGCCGAAGGTCTGTAAATTTATAACAAACACCAAATTCCCTATACGCCACTTGGCGTGACGGGGGCACTTTACTTTTTTTTTCACTGAGAATTCTTGACATGAACGTGTTTTAATAGTTTAATATTAAATGACTATATTCACAAAGGTGAGATGCAGAATGACTCAGGCAAAAGCAGTCTTCCAAAAAACATGCGGAAGATACTGTGCAATCTATTTTGATAATAGAAACAAGAAAAAGAGTTTTTAAATGGTATGTAGAATCAGTCTTAATATATGGAAGTGAATCATGGACAATAGGACAACAGACCAAAGAAAAAATCATTTTGAGACAGTAGAAATGTGGTTTTACAGACAAATGTTGAGAACATCATGGAGAGCTAAGAAGAATAATGAAAACGTTCTTAAAAAGGCCAATACAAAGAGGGAGCTAATTTCCAATTAGGAAGGAATAATCATCAATTTTTACCAAGCAATGAGAAGGGAACAGCTACAATATATTGTGACAACTAAGAAAATTGAGAGAGGAAGCGAGAGGGAAAAAATGGAGAAAAGATACCAGACAGCTTAAGAGAATGGCTTGGCAGAAGGTCAACAACTTAGATGATAAATAATTGTCGAGATCGAAATTTGTGGAAAGACATGATCACTTACACCAGCAGACACGGTACTTGATGGTGATGATATTCAAGATACTTACGCACTATACGAGTACGTGTTCTGATAATTTGTTTGATACTTGTTTTATTATTATTATTTTAAATATTGAATGCAGAAAATGGAGAATTATGAGGATATCCTCTCCAAGCGAGGTCAGCAGTAGAGAACTCCCGGAGGGGAAGACGAGGGATGCGGGTAGTTGGGAGATGCACACATTGGTAGCTGTCAGACCATGGAACTGGATATGCCATGTGCTCAGATGAGATTTTTAAAAGAACAGTCATTAAAAAAAATGTAATGGGAGATTTCTCTGGAGGAAAGACGAAAGAGAGGCAAAACTAGGACAATAAGGCAAGGAAATGCAGAAACAAAAATCGAATGTGGGACAACCAACACCGGACAGCCACGGGTCACGCAAAGTGCAGGAATTTTCTCGTTATGCAGCGCTACAAAACGTATTGGCTTTTTGACTGCTCTTTCAGTCTTTAATCAATGAAATATTCTTCAAGATAAACTCAATGCTCTTATTCTGGAGACCTTTTTCTATCATTTGTGTGTCTATTATCAATGATATATTCATCATGACAAATATAGACACTAGCTCCTCTTCTGTAGATCTGTTTCTATCATTTGTGTATCTCCACAGAGAATTGCTTGAGGTAATGTGTATGAGAGTCTGTGTAAAAGATTCTACAGAGCAGTGCATAGCTTACTGAAATGTGTTTTAATTTAAAGTCTATATGTCACATATTCTTCGATCAGTGGCTAGAGAACTGGACTATTACGGACAACACTTTGGTTTAGTCCATATCGACGGCTTCCGGGTTCACCCAGCATTATATGGCCATAGGATACTCCTAGGAAAATAGATTGACCTGGTGTAATTTCATTCATAACATGTGCTATTGGGAGCCGCGATAGCTCAGTGGTTAGTGAACTGGACTACAAAGGACAAGGGGTAGGGTTCGAATCCAACCGACGGCTTCCGGGTTCACCCAGCCTTATATGGCCATAGGATACTCCTAGGAAAATAGATTGACCTGGTGTAATTTCATTCATAACATGTGCTATTGGGAGCCGCGATAGCTCAGTGGTTAGTGAACTGGACTACAAAGGACAAGGGGTAGGGTTCGATTCCAACCGACGGCTTCCGGGTTCACCCAGCCTTAAATGGGTACCGGATATTTTCTGTGAAAGTAAAGCAGCACGGGCGTAATGCCGACCACATTACCCCAAAAATCATGTGCTGAAGGTCTGTAAAATATAGGGTCACTAACACCATATTTCCCTATATGCCACTTGGCGTGACTGGGGTACTTCACTTTTTTGCTACTACATGTGCTATTAGTTATTGAAAATAATAGGCACTAATACCATATGTCCTAAACTCCTCAAAGCGCTGAAGAACGTTTTTTTTCCTTAACAAAACTCTGTTTTAGTCAGATAAATTATTTAAGCGAAACGAATGATCTTCCCTTAGTTGACGTCGTGACAAAACTACAGTAGTTCTAATTTAAAACAGAGTTATTTTAGGTTTTATGATTTGGTTTTAGAATCAGATTTAGGGTTAGGATTAGGCTTCTTGCTTTATCCTCGTGTATTGTTTCTCTTGTCGCTACAATTAGGTGTCCGAAGAAAGTGCAATGCTACTCAAGGGGACTTTGTTCTTTCGAACTATAAATTTATCTAACTAAACTAGGACTTTCCCCACCTTTTTTTGTGATATGTGGGGAACATAATATTAGTGCTCATATATATATATATATATTTTTTAATTAGACCATTATCACATTCATTGATAACATGGTCAATATCACACCATGCTGCGCTACTTTCCCAGACAATATTTTGGTTATCATTTTTGATAAAACATCAAGATCTTTCTGAAAAAAAAAAAAACAAGATGGCTTTAATTGGAAATTAAACTTTAGACCACCAGGTTAATAGACACATAGCTTAACGTGTCCGTCTATCTTAAATCCCTTTTAAAAAAACTTTTCCTTGCTTGGTTTTCGTTCGCCTTGTGGCTAAAGGAATACACCTCTCCGTCAACCGCCCTTAAAAGGACGTTAAATGTACACGTTGTGTTGTGGATAGCGGTAGAACTGTGATATTTACAATATTTCGACCCAGCACATCCGACTTCAGCAGAGTTTTTGGTTATTTCGGTTATTTGGTTATGGAAGGCCCCGGTATCACTGCAAACGAATTAAAATCCATAATTGCTCAACCACCCGTGCCAGGGTAATCATCCGAATCTCATCTCATCTCCCAAACAAAGAAAGGTAACTGTAGTCCCCATCGTAGCAGTCTCAGCACACGCCAAAAGACATAAGGCGAAACCGTGCAGAAAGTGAACACAGCCAACTGTTCCCTGTCATACGATATCATCATTCATCGAATGCAATTGGAATATCGAAACATGATCAAAACGGATGAGACACACAGCTCACGGTGTGCACAGAGCACTTAACTCAGTAGCTCCTGCAACAAGCCGGACTTGGAATATGAGAAAACTGCAACAAGGAACACTTTTCATGCATAGCCTTCAATTGTCCCCGCCGCCTATCCACCATATACCGGGAGTTCACGTCCTCTTGAAAATTATTATCGTCATATTTTTTAAAAATGTAGAGCGCTTGATGATGATAGACCATCGTTGTTGACTCCAATTCCGAAAATATAGACACAGAGTTAGTCGTCAGTTTATCCCCCATTCAGCAGAGTATTTTTCAGTACTTGTTTGCCTTCGATCCCTACTCGCTTGGCCAGACTAGGCAGGTTAATCTCTTTCTAGGGGTACTGTGAAGAGGTGGAGAAAGGTATTGATGGTTCTGCTTCAACGATCCTGGCAAAGCCATCAGCTGTGGGTTGTCTTGCCTCTTTTTATTTATAAAACGTTACATTTAATTACATTATTTATTTCATTTAATTACATTATTTTTTTTTTACATTTAATTATATTATATATTACATTTAATTACACTATTTATTACATTTAATAACATTATTTATTGCAGTTAATTACAATATTTATTACATTTAATCCCAGTATTTATTATTTTTAATTACATTATTATACTTATTTTATTACATTATTTGTTACATTATTATTTATTACATTTAATTATAAAATTCTTTTAATGCTTATGCAATTTGCTATTTTTAGGTAATTTTAGCATCGTAATGTTGTTTGGACATCAAATAATGCTGAATTCGCATCAGTGGACTGCCTAAATAAGATACTAGAGAAAAACAAAACAATAACAAAATGTTTCAGCGTGGCGATAAGGAAAGACTAAACAAACTAACGTTTCGACTGAATACAAAATAAAAAGCTTCAACTGGGTACAAAAACATACAAAAAAGGTTATAAGTTTAAATGTCATTTAAATAGATGAACAATTAGAATAGTGGTAGCGTATTTGAAAGCTTTATTATCATCATCATGTGCCATAAGGTTGGCATAGGCGATCATGTCCTTCCAGAATCTTCTATCTACAGTGCATCGTATCAGTTCTGTTGTTGACTTCTCCAAGCCATGGCACCAAGCTATCCAGCATGTTCTCTCTTTGTCGTCCGCGATCTCTCTTTCCTTTTATTTTGCCAGTTGTAACCAAGTATTCCAACTTTCCACTTCTCATGATGTGCCCGAAAAAAATGTTGATTATTTCTTTCTGATGTTTTTTTTTAAGGAGCTCCCTTTTTGATACCTTATTGCGTAAATAACAAGTTAGGAAAAAAAGGAAAGAAATGTGTAATAATAAATACGGGCAGAACTGAATTTGAACTTAAACAACTACCCCACGTGTCTACAACAATTGGAAATGAAGGCATCGGAGCACGGATAATACAACAGAAATCATGCAGGTATACAGACTAACAACTAGTTCATTTGGTCTAATTCAATCTTACTTCCCCCATTGTCTGTTCATCTTTTAACCCGACTCTACGTAAATCATGGCCACCTTCTTTTCCGCAATTCTTTCTGTTTATTTTTTTGGTTGCGCCGTTGTGTTTTCTTACTTGGATTTTTGTGTTTAATGTGTATAGTCTGTTTGCGATATCTGATGAAGGCTTTTGCCGACACGTTATTTTGTTTTGTCTTTCTGTTCGTCTAGCTGCTCAATACCATTTTATAGGACTAACAACTACTGTTTAGACATAGGCATAGGATAGAAAACTGCAGCTCCCCGTCACGCTTCACAAAATAAATAAATAAAATAAAACAGGTTAAAAGTGACCCTTTAATTAATTTTGTATTCATTGCTGAGAGAAAGCCACCAGACACATGCTGTATTGGCGTGCCTTCAATTGATGACATCATCGTGGTGTGAACGATAATGCATTTGTGGGTTTCCACAGTTTCACACGTCATCCTCAAGCTACAACAGCCAATGGCACCACAATTATCGATTTGTTCCATCTCTTTCCCTTTCACTCACTCCTTCCTCTCTTTCTCCGCCTATTCGCGTCTCCGCTTTATTTGACTCTTTATGCTATGTTATTAAATCTCACGTTTCATCTTCTTCTTTTCTGTTTATCTCTCTCATGTTGTCACATTATCTCGATTCTCTTCCAAATTGTTTCGTTTCTTTCGTTTCTCTAATGTAGCTGTCACTTTCTTTCTTTCTCTCTTTGTCAATTGTTCCCTGTTTCTGCAACATGTTAGACTTTGTTCTGTGTCTTGGCTCTCTCTCTCTCTTTCTCTATCTCTCACTCTTTCTATCCCTCTCGTTCTCTCTCTCTCTGCCAGTGTATACAATTTGTCAGCTGTCTTGGTGATTTAAAAAAAAAAGAATTACTGACCCACCCTCTTCTCTGTCTCTACAGCTCACCCCGTCTCTTTCTCTGTCACCCTCTCACAGTCTGTCTCTCCCTCAGAGTCTGTCTCTCCCTCTCCGTTTTAATAAAACCATTAACCAATCCCCACTTTCCCCTTTGATAGTTTTCAAGGTCGTCGTGAAGTTATACAAAGAACGGAGGCAGAAAACGCAGGACAGCAAAATAATTATAAAAAAAACCAGAAAAAAGATTCAATTTTGTTTTAATTCAATTTCACGTTGTAGTAGCAGTTGAGACTGTTAACGAACAGTGTCAGAAAAGGCAAAGAAAACATGTTCTATGGCAGGGAACATCTTACAGATCTAGCAGGCTATTTAGAGGGTGGATATTAAAACAGAAATGATATAGTAAAAGCTTTACGTAATTGTTAGACGACACAAATTTGAACGACGTTTGGGCTCAACAGGCCTTAAGCAGGAATAAACAAACAACACACATACAATTACGTATCTGTGTGTGTGTGTTGTTTGTTTATTCTTGCTGAAGGATTATTGAGCATGAAACGTCGTTCAAATTTATGTCGGCTGTCAATTCATCATCATGTGCCATACCGGTTGGCGTAGGCCTTTATCCACAATGCATCGTATCAGTTTTGTTGTTGACTGTTTTCCATGCTATGACACCAAGCTATCCAGTATTTTATCTCTTTGTCGTCTGCGATCTCTCCTTCCTTTTATTTTGCCAGTTGTAACCAAGTATTCCAACTTTACTCTTCTCATGATGTGCCCAAAAAATGTTGATTGTTTCAAAAAATGCTGATGTTTTTTAGGAGCTCCCTTTTTGTGTTGGTTTCTTTGAGAATTTCCTCATTGGTCTTTTTAGCTGTTCAGGAAACTCGTCTATCAATTACGTAAAGCTTTTATCATACCATTTTTTTCTATTTTTCTTTCCAATTCTCCCTCACATTTAATTTTACTGCAGCTTCACAATTTTATGCATTCATTTGCATTTCTTTGCCTTGACCCCTATTTGGAGGGTGTGTGACAAAGTCAACTTTCCGTGAACATAATCTGCTATAGGCAGGTCGTCTACTGCGTTTTGGGTTTTTCCTCTGACTATTTCTGACACAGCTGTTTGATATCGATACTTTAGTTGTCTTGTTAATTTCATCAGTTCAGGAACGTAACCGGGACTTTTACTGTTGACTCTTGTTGATTAGAAGATGGTGTGCCTCCAACTGAATTTGCATCATCATCACCATCATCAAGTACCATCCCTGCTGGTGTAAGTGATCATGTCTCTCCACAACTTTCTATCTCGATAGTTATTTATCATTTCTGTTTTTGACCTTCTGCCAATTCATTCTCCTAAGCTGTCTGATATCTTTTCTCTTTGCTTCCCTCTATCTCTTCATCCCTCAATTGTCCCAGTTGTCACAATATATTCCAGCTATTCTCTTTTCATTACATGGCCCCAAAAATGATGATTGTTTCTTCCTAATATTGGAAATTAATTCTCTCTCTGTGTCTCTCTCTACTTTGGCCTCTTTCAGAAAGTTTTTATTACTCATCTTAGCTGTCCATGGTTTTCTTAACATTCTTCTGTAAAAACACATTTCTACAGCCTCCAATGATTGTTTTGTCGGTTGTCCTATTGTCCATGATTCACATCCATATGTTAAGACTGGCATTACATTACATTTAAGAACTCTTTTTTCTTGTTTCTATTGTCAAAAATGGATTGCACAGTACGTCCCTCATTTTTTGGAAAGCTGCTTTTGCCTGAGCTATTTTGCATCCCACCTCTGATTTAATCTATCATCTGAGAATTTGTTTATGTTTCCTGAAATAAAAATGGAATTATTTCAAAAAAGAAAGTGGCATATTTGTTTCAACATTGTAACGTTTCTCCTGATAAGGATTGGTCTATTAAAATATCACAACATTTGTAGAGCTAGAAAATGTACTCGTTTGTGTTTGGTGTTACAAATTGGAAATCTAAAATAGATATAACGAGAGCATGTATAATAGAGCTGACGAGAACATGTAAAATAGAAATAAGGAGAACATGTAAAACAGAGATACAGAGAACATGGACAAATAAAGATAAAATTGTGTCTAGCAGCTAAATTAGTAGAGAAGCGAGACAAAAACAATGTTTCGTCAAAAACGTTCGTCATGTTCAAGACAAGAAAAATACAAAGATCAAGACGATATGCAACTACTATTCTAAAGTAAACAAAGAAATAAAGATATATAAACACTAAAGCCATGAACTGAAAAAAATTGGAACCACTTGCGATATCAATTTACTTGGCCAGACCTGCTTCCAGGCTCACTGAGGCGAGATGGAGAACGATCTTGAACGGTTTTGGCTAATTCACTGTGTCTATCGCAGCCAATCAGCCTTCTGGCGCAGGAAATCAGCTATCAATCTCCTTCGCCGACAATCAGCCATCAGACTCTTGGCGCAAACAATCAGCTACCAGTCAACCGACGAAGACAACTACCAATCAGCTAGCTGACAACTTTCAGCAGATGCGTGTCTTGGATCCATGTAGCAATTAATATCAGCTTCTGGCTTTTCATGATAGATCAATGACCGGTTTAAACCCGTTTAACCTTGGGCTTTTAGTCGTCTTCTTGGCGAGGAACGATTCGCTCAACCCCAGGGAATGATCTATCAATTTTGCTTTGACGATCTTTCTTAATTTGAAAACCCTTGAAAAATAACTTTAAATAAACATAA
The DNA here is from genome assembly GCA_032433765.1 of Megaustenia siamemsis. Taxonomy (NCBI): domain Eukaryota; kingdom Metazoa; phylum Mollusca; class Gastropoda; order Stylommatophora; family Ariophantidae; genus Megaustenia; species Megaustenia siamemsis. Next base: position 65,875,823 of record JAVIAB010000051.1, on the reverse strand, counting down.
GATGGCACTGCTGTCTTAAAGATTGAGATGAAATTGAGGCATTGCGGCAGTCAAAGCTATGTAAAGTCGGTCTGTGATAAAAATGAAAGTTAAGAACTGGTGTTCTAGAAGGTAATCCGAGCCCATTTAATTTGTACACGAGTGATTGGAACAGAAAATGGAGAACTCAACAACCAAGGACTTTAATTTCCTAAACGGAATTTACGGTAAGATGATTTGTCTGCCCTTTTGGTCTTTGACAGATAATAAACTGGGAATTGCAAGACTGAACGATAGAAACTGGGATTAATGAAGGCAGAACTAGAATTTTGAGAAATATTGGAAAGTGAAGGAGAGAATTCGAATAAAGCTGAATGAACATCAATCGAAGTTGCATTCAAGAGTAAAATGTGAATAAGAAAATTGTGTAGGCGCCGCTGGAGCTTAAGGGTAACATTGTAGTGCTACATATGGCGTCTCTCTCTTTATATAAAGCTTAGAAGGAGGAAGCAAACTGATCATCAGAAGTGAACTCGTCAGTCAAGTGCTTTGGCTCTTTTGCTTCTTGACACTCTATGGGAGGGGTAGGGGCGACAATATCACCTTGAGCATCTTGACATAAAAGGTTGGCTTTTGAGTTGTCATATGTCATGACTTCGGTGGGCGTGTCTTTCTTTTAAGTGTGTGGCCAGTTCTTTATCTTATTACCTCTAAAGTCATAAATATCTTTAAATATGTTCCACATTATCACGTACTGCTTTTTTATGTGTGAAGTGTCCTGATTTGTCAGATAAACTGGCGTGTTATTTTTTTAAGTTCTTTTTGTTTCGTCTATTAACGCCAGCTACCATGGAGCGTCATTTCCTCTCTCTCTTATTGGTCTCGAGAACTTGTTGGGATTTATATTTATGATTTCTCTCTGCGGCAACCACCCATGGTCTCAGCAGCGAGGCCCGACTTGAAACATCAATTACTCATGGACGGAAAAAATATGAGTACCTCCTAAGATGGAGTTATCTGCATGTGTGGCGAGGGACCCCTGTGCACACGGCTGCCAGGGAAAAATGGATAAACACACAAAATTCAGTTCCTGGGGTCTAAGGACTTCGTCAGAGGTAAAAAAGCTGGCGAACACACACACACACACAATTCCTCTCTCTGTAGCATCGATGGTACACACTGCCATGTTCTCGTTTCCTGTTTGTCTGCCTCAACATCGTTTACTTGATATTTTTCTTTGCAAGATAACTCTTAAAGTAAAGAGCCCCGTTACATCTAGTGGTGTATAGGAAATATGGTTTTTCTAGGGAATAATCTTTCAAGGCCTTCGGCACATGATTTTTGGGGTAGTATTGTCCGCATTCATGTGGATGTGAATCATGGACAATAGGATAAAGACAAGAAAATCATTGGGGTCTGTAGAAATGTGGTTTTACAGAAGGATGTTGAGAATGCCACGGACAGCTAAGAAGAGTAATGAAAACGTTCTGAAAGAGGCCAATGCAAAAAAGAGAGTTAATTTCCAATATTAGGAAGAAACAATCCTCATTTTTTGGTCACATAATGAGAAGAGAACAGCTGAAATGGATTGTAACAATTGGAAAAATTGAGGGACGAAGAGATAGAGGGAAGCAAAGAGAAAAAAATACCAGACAGCTTAAGAGAATGGCTTGGCAGAATGTTAACAACAGAAATGATAAATAACTGTGGAGATCGAAAGTTGTGGAGTGACATGATCACCTACGCCAGCAGATCCGGTACTTGATGATGATGATGATTGTCCGTATTACGTCCTTGCTCCTTTACTTTAAAGTAAAAAAAAAAAAAAAAAAGTAAAGAGCCCTCGTCACGCCAAGTGACGTACAGGAAATAATGCGTTAGTGACCATAATTTTTACAGACCTACACATGATTTTTGGGGTAATATTGTCGGTATAACGCCAGCGCCGCTTTACTTTCCTAGAAAAATCTAGAAAATACCCACTTAAGGCTGGGTGATCCTGGCAGCCGTCGGTAAGGATCGAACCCGACCTCTTGTCCTTTGTAGTCCAGTTCACTAACCACTGAGCTATCGCGACTCCCCAGTTCACTAACCACTGAGCTATCGCGACTCCCCAGTTCACTAACCACTGAGCTATCGCGACTCCCCAGTTCACTAACCACTGAGCTATCGCGGCTCCCCAGTTCACTAACCACTGAGCTATCGCGACTCCCCAGTTCACTAACCACTGAGCTATCGCGGCTCCCCAGTTCACTAACCACTGAGCTATCGCGGCTCCCCAGTTCACTAACCACTGAGCTATCGCGACTCCCCAGTTCACTAACCACTGAGCTATCGCGACTCCCCAGTTCACTAACCACTGAGCTATCGCGACTCCCCAGTTCACTAACCACTGAGCTATCGCGACTCCCCAGTTCACTAACCACTGAGCTATCGCGACTCCCCAGTTCACTAACCACTGAGCTATCGCGGATCCCAAGATAACTCTTGTTAAGTTATGTTTCTATGTGTGTTCTCTCTCTCTCTCTCTCTCTCTCTCTCTCTCTCTCTGCGATCAGGACTCAATCAGAGTAGGACTCCAGACTCTCGCACGAAGACAGCTGTCTGTTTAAGCCTGTTAGATCCCCTCCGATTGAATACCTGTTAAAAAGTTGCACTGTGTTCTGCGCCAGTGGCCCAGTGCATCCGATTTCAGCCAGCATTTTGTTCAGGTTTGCTTTCCTTAGCTTTTGATTGTCCCCAATCTTCCTGCAAGGCAGCAGATGATCTTTTCTGTAGGGGGATTCTGCCCTTAGATGGTCGGCCTTCCCAGGTTTACTAGCACCATCTTCCCGAGTCACTAGAGGTGACTATGTGTATTCAAAACGTTGTGCTACCAATGCTAAACATAGACTCTACGCTGAAGTACAATAAGAAAAATAGCAACTACCAAGAAGAAATGTGTTAGACGAATGACAGTAAACAGCCTGAGAGATAAGATCAGAAATGAAGAACTGAAAAAAAGCTAGGAATAATTCCTGCCAGAGAATATATAAAGAAACAACAGATAAAATAGTTTAACCACGTGATAAGACAGACAAATCAAAACACAACACAACAAGCCTCTAATTTTTTTTTCCCGTTCGCCAGCTTTTTCACATCTGTCGAAGTCCCAGAGACTAGGAACTGAATTGTGCGTGTTAATCTATTTTCCCCTGGCAGCCGTGTGCACAGGGGTCCCTTGCCACACAGGCAGATAACTCCGAATTCAGAGGTACTCATATTTTTTTTCCATTGATGAGTAACTGACTTTGAAACTCTAACAAACGTTAAGAGAACACCAGACTCCAGGGTCGACTACGAAAAAGATGATTAATGGAATATTGGAAATACTAGGAAACATAAAAGCAGCAGAAGCGAAGAGAAGGGCAAAAGACCTCAAATTATATCTCCTCTCGACGCTGAATGGCGAAGAAAGAAAGAAGAATTATCGACCTGTATTTCACTGTAAGACCAGAGTAATCACACACAGAATCACACACAGAATCACGCACACAATCTCACACACAGAATAACACACAATCACACACACAATCACACACACACAGTCACACGCACAATCGCACACAGAATCACACACAATCATACACACAATCACACACACAGTCACACGCACAATCACACACAGAATCACACAGAATCACACACAATCACACACACAGTCACACGCACAATCACACACAGAATCACACACAATCACACACATAGTCACACACACACACAATCACACACAGGATATGTAGAAATACTAACGTTGTTGACACACAGAATGATACAGCGCGAGTGGTAGTTTCCAGTGGCTATTTATAAACTGAAGACAATAGCAATAAGTATATGTAAATATTGATAAGGAAGCTTCTGCGTCTCGAGTCTACTTATGTTTGTTCGATATCGATCTTACTTGTATCACCTGAAAGGAAATCAATCTGCCAAATCACCTGGCAGAATGGATGCAACTTGTTCTCCCAAAATAACGAGGCCTTGAATCCCAGTAGACACCAAAATAATTGTTCTTTTATTGTGGTGGTTGTTTTCTGAGGAAGCCAGCCGTATGTAGGCGGAAATGTCAATAGTTTTGTAATGTTCTCCTATATAAAGCAGTCACCATACACTGTGTTCAACTCGTACCACGCACATCAGCTTTACTGCAGCACTGCAATTATTTCCCTTTCTTTCTTTCTTTTTTTCTTTCCTTCTTTCTTTCTTTCTTTCATTCTTTATTTCTTTCTTTCTTTCCTTTCTTTCTTTTGTACCCGTTCTAGTATCGAGGGATATACAAAGCTCTGGTTCTTGCTATTTTGGTGATTTCACCCATTGTCAATTGATGTTGTTGTAACATTTCTTTAATGCTGTCTACCCATCTTTCTCAGGTTCTGCCTCTTGCTCTTCTCCTTTCTCCTCTTTTAATACATGCTCTGTATGGTAAGGAATTACACGTCATTCTTTATAATTGGAAAAGCCCTTTTATTTCTTGTTTCTGTATATAGATTATTAGGATTGGCTCAATGTCTGCTCTTTCTCTTATACTATCATTTCTAATTCTGTCTTTTCTGGTCACTCCAATCGTTTTTCATAGACATCTCATCTTTGTGGTGACAAGTTTTCTTTCACTAAACATTTTTTAGTTAGCTGAGTGGCAGTGTTCCCTAGCGTTTGGCTTTTCGTGGCAAGGCGCTGTGCCACTGAGTACGGGTTCGATCCTGCTTTGGTCCATATTTTTTTCTGGTGTTGATTATTTGTCAATTTTTCCGAGTGCTATAAACATACCTTTTCCTCTGAATTCATACGCTGTAATAACCCTGATGGTCAAAGGGTCAAACAGTGTAAGGGTTATAAAAATGTGTGAGTGGGGGAACACTGTCTAGGTTATCAGACTAACAAAGACACTGACTATGTCTATAAGTATCTAAGAGGCCACACATACATGTATACACTCACACAAAAGAGCGCATATATACATCTACAAACATAACTACAATCACGAAAATATAGACTTTCATTAATGGATGCTTATGCAGAATAAAAGGATGAAAATGGCAGGACAAAATCACTAACATAGAATTATGGATATGTACCAGTCAAATACCAATGGATAAAGAGACATCACGAAGACGATGGCGCTGGATAAGACACACACTGCGGAAGCCAACTGAGAGTATTACACAACAGGCCTATTTTGGAATCCTCAAGGGAAAAGAAAAAGAGGAAGACAAAGAAATTCTTGGAGGAGACAGACAGAAGCAGAAATGAAGATGATGGGGAAGACATGGAATGATCTTAAAAGAATGGCAAGAAACAGAACGACTTGGAAAGTGTTTGTTGAAGATCTATGCTCCACAGGGAGCTGAAAGGTGGAAGAAGAAGAAGAAATATAACTACACATACATACACATACACACACACACACATATATATATATATACATATATGTATATATATATATACATATATATACATATATATACATATATATATATATATATATATATATATATATATATATATATATATATATATATATATACATGTGCATATAAGCAAACCCGTACCCATACATATGAGCACATGCATGCATATTCAAATCCATACAGGGACAATCATATATGTACAGAAAAGTGCGCATAGCGCCCCCATAACCAGAAGAATACACACCGAGGTTAGTGTGCATACACAAAGGAAAAAGAATAGAACAGAAGAATAACAGGTACTTGAAAGGCGGAAACAACAAAATTGACAATCACGAAGATACAGAGTTTCATTAATGGATGCTTACGCAGAATAAAAGGATGGAAATGGCAGGACAAAATCACTAACATAGAATTATGGAAATGTACCAGTCAAACACCAGTGGATAAAGAGATACAGCGAAGACGATGGCGCTGGATTGGACACACGCTACGGAAGCCAACTGAGAGTATTACACAACATGCCCTTTTTTGGAATCCCCAGGGGAAAAGACAAAGAGGAAGACCAAGGAATTCTTGGAGAAGACAGATAGAAGCAGAGATGAAGATGATGGGGAAGACATGGAATGATCTTAAAAGAATGGCAAAAAACAGAACGACTTGGAAAGTGTTTGTTGAAGACCTATGCTCCACTGGGAGCTTAAAAGGTAGAAGAAGAAGAAGGAGAAGAAAGGAGGAAAGAATGATATGTCTGAGGGTGGGTACAATAAGAAACATGTGAAATATAAGTAGCATAAACAAAAGAGGTATAGGAGACCACCTAAGTATAGGTGGGTATAGTGGAGGAGAGCTATGAATAGCATGGCATATTAGATAGACCAAAGTACCCAAACAAGGGCAGCAAAGAAAACTAGCAACAGGGAAGGAGAAATTAAAGGAAAACTATGTATACGAGTGAGATACATTCATGCCACGTCGGGTCAGCGAAACAAATTGGACTATAAGGCGATTCTCCAAAGCAAACAGACTACGGTTGCTGGAGTGGCACAGGACAATACCAGTGATGCGATTGTCGTCTTTGTCCTTGTGGTCCGATGAATTGAAATGGGAAGACACATGAGTGACAGTATTCTGTTGAACATCTCGAAGATGTTCACAAAATCTTTCTGCTAAGCATCTCCCAAGACTCACCAATGTAAGTCATGTGGCATCGTTGGCATATGATGGCATCAATGATGTTACGGGACACACATGTGAAGCCATGCTTAATCTCGAACCGTCCGTTAAAACAGAGTCAGTGCGGAGCACATAGGCGCATGTGATGCAGTTACGTCAAAAAGGAGCCGTACCGAAGTGTTGATGGTCGGAGCGTGGGAGATGGCTCCTAACCAGAATATCTCCAAAATCCCTTTCGCGTTTGAATGCGATCCTAAGGGGATTACTAAAGAGTAGACGAGTAGTTGTGTAATAGAGTGAGCTAGTGAGCGCATGGGGGCAGGTAACTTAGTTGTTACTCGCTTCTCAATAGACAATAGCAGTAACAAATGGTAGCGACCAGAAGTAGTTAGAACATAAAATTTAAGTATGGAAAATTTCCAGCCAGATAACAAGTTGTAGAGACAAAGTTGAAGGAGTAGGTTTATAGTGGGTGGTAGACACACGGAGGTAGGAAGGAGGTAATGTCCAGAATTGTTGGACGACACATAATAGTTAGGTCCATGGAAATTTCCTTCAACCAAGTTTGTGAGTGAGAGGAGATGCAGATTTCCACAACAGCAGGTTGGGGAAATAACAAAATAGCACACGTTGACCCCATGACTTTGGCCCGCCTGATAAATAAGCTGTAACCCAACTACCAGGAGAGGTCATTGTCATGAGGTAACCATTATTTAAATAGGTTATAGAAGTCACGAAAATAATCTGTTATTGTCAAAGTCTTGGACAGTTGAGACACAGGCCAAGTTGTAGAGTTCAAGTCTCGGACACGAGGCTGCAAGTGATCAGGAGGGAGTCGCAATTTGTCACTTCGCGATAATTTTATTGGCTACTAATTTTCAGACGTAGAGTTGTGGTTGGAGTATTTAAACTTCAACACAATAGGTTTAAGACAGTTACAGTCAGAGATGAATTAGTCAGGAGTAGAAAGTCAACAGTTCGAGTTAGTTATTCAGGAAGGAGAATTAGACAGTTAGTTCGTTCGTTCGTTCGCTTTCGTCAGCTTTGACCTCTGACGAAGTCCCACCCACTCAATTTTGTGGGACTGAATTTTGCGTGTAAAGTCTGTTTTATCCCATTACAGGATGCCCCTCGCCATGCAGGCAGATTTACTCCGACTTCAGAGGTACTAATTTTTAGGGAATTAGTAAAACCCAGGTGTCCTCGCCAGGGTACGAACCCCGGCTGTTGCCGTGATAAGCCAACCGCCTATCGATTGCGCTAACGGATAGTTAGTATAGTCAGGACAGTTAGAAAGTTAAGATTAGAAAGTGAAGCCAGTTAGTTAGGAAGTTAGAATCTCCAAGTTCAAGTCAGTTGAGAAGTTATTAGTAGAAGTTGATAGAGTGTATTATGAACTTAAGCTGTGAAGTGTTTTAAAGAGTATTTCAATTTGTGTTTCACATTCCTCGTGAACGTAAGTCGAATAATGTTGTGTACAAAATATGCAATTACGGACATTCAAATAGTCACCGACGATAGTCTCTTGAGTGTCCCGAAATAATTAACATATTTGTACAATTTATACAAATTAAGATAAGTGCATCAACCACTAGTCGATCATTGTGCCTAGAGATCAATAAACTGATTATGATTATATAATGAGAGAGAAAGAGTCTGTTATGATTTACCTGTTGTAATAAACTAAAATAAATGTGCTGTGCTGTCAAATTATAATATAACATTAAGATATAATTACAATAAAGAGTCCGTGAGGGTCTATAACAGTGGGATCAGAGTGGAGAATGGAACAATAGCGGTTGAGTATCTTCACAGCAGCCGGGTTGTGAGGATGATAGGTGAGGGCGAGTATAGTTCTCTGAGATGGGAGGGGAGGGTGGTTGGAAGGAGTGAGTGCCTCGGGACGAGAGATAAGGAGGGCCCGCTTGAAGGCAGACTGGAGGATCGAATCTGGATAAAGCCGGCGGCTAAAGGAAACCTAACATAAGGTGAGCCTATTGGAGGAAATCTTGGTAATCCTGGCAGAAGCGACGAAAGACGCAATAACTGTGAGAACGGAATTGAATCACGACAAGAAAGTGAATGTGATGAAGTATAGAGAAGGTATCAATGGGCGTCTGTGGGTTTATAGAAAAGAATAAGATCTAGGAAGGTAACGAAGGAAGCGGATATGCAAGAAGTGATCTTGATAGCTTTGTGATAGCTGCCGATGTAGTCGATAAACTTGGAGACGTGGAGGTACATGATGGGAAGGGTACCTTGATACGAATTGAGAATTTGGGTGTCCAAGGTAAACCATAAATAGGCAAGCATAGCTGGGGCCCATCTTGGTGCCCATGGCTACTCCACTAACTTGGTCACAGAAGTTACCATTGAACTCAAAGGTGTTGAGATCGAGTACAAGCTCAGATATGTGTTCAGTCGGACAAGCACACGCTTACACAATAGGACGTCCTGGATTGTTGAGACAACGGCTTCGATCACTGACTAGTACAGTTACTGTCAAGAAGGAAATAAATGGCAAACTACCTTCTTATACTGCCGAGAAGGAATCAAATAAAAAAACAATTCAATATCTACAGCTGACGACTTTAATGGGGACTCCCAAGCAACTACCTTGTTCTGTAGGAAACGTCATGTGCTACAGGTGACACATAAAATGTCATCAAGTTACTGTAAGCAAAATCAAAAATAGAGAGATTCTATCAATAGGCACTTGAAACATTAGATCAGTATTCCAGGTTGGCAAGCTAGAAAACATCAATCAATAAACGAAGAGAATGAAATTAAACGCCACGGGACTGTGTGAAATGAAATGGAAAGGAATTATTACAAGAATGTGGAAATGTAATTTATTCTAGAGGAACCACACACGAAAGAGTTGTAGGCCTTATGTTAGGTAGTGAAAGAATCAAAATAGTAAAATTATTGTCTCTAGTATCAGGGAGAATTCTGCTAGCAAAATTAAGTGGCAGACCAATGGATATCGACATAATTCAAGCTTATGCACCAACAAGTAACAGCGAAAAAGAAATTAACGCTTTTTACAAGGAGCTAAAGCTGGTCATGGAACAGTGTGAGTCCCAAGAAATAACTATTATATTAGGGGATTACAACGCAAAGGTAGGAACAGCTAAAGTCTAAAATGTGACTTGAGGACATGGCCTAAGAGAGACAAATGACTGAGGGGATAATAGATTGTTAGATTGGGCAATGACACATGAAATGATTATAGGTAATACCTTGTTCAAGCAACACTGTAGAAGACTACGAGCATTACAAAGTCCAGACAACAAAGTGCACAATCAAATATATTTTTATACTGGTACAGAGAAGATTCAGGAATGGCCTAATATCTATTAAAACAAGGTCAGGAGCAGATTGAAATAGTGACCATGTACCAGTAGTTGGAAAAATGAGAATAAAAATGGAGAAAACACAGAAATCCCCAAGAAATATAAAATTACAACCAGATATGCTTAGAGTAAATAGGCAGATGAGTGATAAGTACAGTATGATAGTACAAAATAGATATAATGATATTGGCAATATACAGAACATTGAGGAGCAACGGGAAACGCTAAAACAATCGATTCAAACAAACATCAAAAGAGTAATACCAATGACTGAAAAAATCAACAAGAAGAAATGGATAACAGAAGAAATACTAGAACTAATGGACGAAAGACGAAGGCATAAGAAAGAACTCACAGACAAAAGAATGCAAAAAAAAAAAAATTCCAAAACAAATTCAGAGAATCAAAGGATGATTAAAGCAGAAATGTGAAGAAATGACGGAAAAAAGAACTAAAGAAAGATACAAAATGTATGCTCAATCGGTTAAATTAATTAACAGGAAGAAAAGACGTAAAAATTTCATGATGTGTGAAATCAAAGGAAGAAAATATAATAATGATAGAAGAGAAAATAATGGAAAGGTGGACATAAAATATCAGTCAACTCTATGATGATGAAAACCAGAGATGAACAATTCAAAGACACAGCATACAAATAACACAGAGTAAAGGGAAGGAGGCAATTCAACACATGAAAAGAAGCAAAGATCCAGGTCTCAACAATATAACAATCGAAGAGATAACTGCATTAGGAGAGCTGAGAGTACAAGTCATAACAAAACTACTCAATGACATTTATAACAACTATACACATACCCGAAGATCTGCTAAAATCTATCTTTGTAGCCATTCCAATGAAGTCAAGCGACACTGATTGTGAAAACCATCGCACTATTAGTCTCATGAGCCATATGACCAACATATAACTAAGAATAATCATGAGACGTGTAAGGAACAACATAAAACCAGAAATAAGTGAGGAACGATGTGGATTTGTGGAAGGTAAGGGCACAAATAGTGAAATATACATCTTGAGAACATTGATAGAAAGAGCTATAAAGGTAAAGAAAGATCTATATATGTGCTTTATAGACTACACAAAAGCCTTTGACAAAGTAAAAGCATGTGTGAATAATTAATATGCTAGAGAAATTGAACATTGATGGAAAGGATCTGAGAATTATAAAAAAAAAAACATGCATTGGCAACAAACAGCAGCCATAAGAATTAGCAACCAAACAAGACAGTACAATTATATATACAGCAAGGAGTCAGGCAAGGCTGTGTTCTGTCACCAGATTTGTTTTCACTTTAAAGCGAAAATATTATGAGATCAATAGTAGACAAAAAAGGAATAGGAGTCAACTGTCACAACATAAACAATTTGCGATAAGCGGATGACAAAGTCTTAATAGCAGAGACGGGGAATGAAATACAAGAAATGATAGGCTTAATAGTGAAAGAAAAGAACACGAAAGGTCTGTCTAAACTATAAGAAAACAGAAGTAATGGTCATATTGAAGAAACAATCATTACCAGCACGCAACATAAACATAAACTAGACAAATCTGAAACAAGTGCGTCATTGAGTAGAAAGTAAGAAGAAGAAAGTGATGATGATGATGACGAAAAATACGAAGAAGAAAGAGAAAATTAGAAATACAACACAAATAAGAGAAGATGTACTACCTGTAAAAAAAAAATAATAATGGCAGAAGCAATAGTATTAATGTTAGTAGTAGTAGTAGTAGTAGTAGTAGTAGTAGTAGTAGTAGTAGTAGTTGTAGTAGTAGTAGGAGTAGTAGTAGTAGTAGTAGTAGTAGTAGTAGTAATAGTAGTAGTAGTAGTAGTAATAGTAGTAAAAAAAAGTAAAGTACCCCCGTCACGCCAAGTGGCGTATAGGGAAATATGGTGTTAGTGACCCTATATTTTTCAGATTGATTCAGCACATGATTTTTGGGGTAATGTGGTCAGTATTACGCCCATGCTGCTTTACTTTCTCAGAAATAAATCCGGTACCTATTTAAGGCTGGGTGAACCCGGAAGCCGTCGGTTGGGATCGAACCCTACCCCTTGTCCGTGGTAGTCCAGTTCACTAACCACTGAGCTATCGCGGCTCCCAGTAATAGTAGTAGTAGTAGAAGTCGTATAATAATATTATTAAGACTTTGAAAATTGAAACTAAAATGTATACATGTCTCAATATCTGCGTGGTAATTATAATATTAATGAATGCAGCAGCTGCTAATGTAATTATTGACTAATCTGCCACAGTTTCTGTTGAAAAGAATGACTCATGTAAACACGTGTACATTAATGTAGCCATATAATTATGTGCCTTTATTATTCATTGTCATTTCCTTTTGCTGTGTTGTTAATACTAAACCAATTAGAGAATTGTGAATAAAGTAGAACTGCGACTCTTCGTCATCATCATCAAGTACCGGGCCTGCTGGCGTAGGTGATCATGTCTCTCCACAACTTTCGATCTCAACAGATATTTATCATTTCTGTTGTTGACCTTCTGCCAAGCCATTCTCTTAAGCTGTCTGGTATCTTTTCTCTTTGGTTCCCTCTATCTCTTCGTCCCTCAGCTTCCCCAGTTGTCACAACATATTGCATCTGTTCCCTTCTCATTACATGGTCAAACAAAGATTACTGTTACTTCCTAATATTGGAAATTAACTCTCTTTTTGCTTTGGTCTCTTTCAAGGCGTTTTCATTACTCTTCTTATCTGTTCATCGTATTCTCAACATTCTTCTGTAAAACACACATTTCTACAGCCTCCATTGATGTTCTTGTCTGTTGTCCTACTCTCCATGATTCACATCCATATGTTAAAACTGGCTCTACAAAATATTTAAGAACTCTTTTTCTTGTTTCTATTGTCAAAAATGGACATCATTCATTTCACATTCTATGTGGGTTTTATGTATTAATTTTTTCGTTTTGTCTACACATTTCGCTTGCTACTGCAAGGTTTCGATTTTATTATCTTGTTTCATGCCGTTTGGTGTAGATCATATTTTCCCCCCACAATTTCCTGTTCATATTACAATGTTTAGTATTTTCACTGTGAGAATTTTCACAAGACTAAAGTCTAAATGTATGCAATGCTAAAATTTTCAAACTGTCCAGTATCTTATCCTCTATTTCTTTCCCTGTATTTTCCCAAAAGTCATTATATGTTGTAAGTACTATATATAGCTTATGTTATGGTTATGGTATGCCCTGGTATCACTGCAAACGAATTAAAATCCATAATTGCTCAACCGCCCGTGCCAGTGGAATCATCCGAATTAGTATCTCATCTCCCAAACAAAGAAATGTAGCTGCAGTCCCCATCATAGCAGTCTCAGCACACCAAAAGACTTGAGGCGGAACCGCACAGAAAGTGAACCGCACAGTTGTGTGTCTTATTTGTTACATTTGTTGCTTTATTTCCACTGGCCAGCAGCACATGTTCTATATATATCAGTTGTGAGCTCTGTTTCTATTTTCTATGAACAGATAGTGACGTTCTCCAATTCCCTCAACTGTAGGGATGAAAACGTTTCTTTATATTATTAAAGGATTTTAGGAGAGAAGTTATATAAAACCTGTAATCGTAACACTTCTTGTAAACTGCAATGGGTATACGTACGTTAATCCCCAGGCAACACGATGCAATTTTCAATGGGAGTCAAATTTAAGTTATAATTGAATTTCAATACCCGTCGTAAAAGAAACCCAAACGTTCATGTGTTATTTCGAACTTGACCACGACACCTTTTAGGTATCAGTGAACAGTATTTAGGTATCCTGACCCATATAAATCTTTCCGGCGAACTCCAAATGTCGTAAATATAGTTGTTTTTATTTATAATTACCACAAAATTCCAGAAAAGATTAATGTTAATCACAGACTGTGTAACTCAGAAAAGGGAGGAAGTAGGATATGATATCAAGTCACGTCCGAGAAATAAGAATGTCAAAGGCTCTAAGGTTCTATCTTACTGGCGTGTTTGACGAATACAGAGGAAAGGTGTTTAATATAGAGACTTGATCAGGCGGCTTCAACTTCAGTCATTTGGCTGATTAAAGAGATGCATGGATTACTTTCTCGTGGTGCCAGACTGCTCTTTTAGACCTGAGACCGGAGTTGTAATTATTACATTAGATCATTTCGTTACATCTTTTTTTCTTTTTTTTTTTAAACTTAACCTCACTGAAGAGTTCTGTTTGAGCTGCTTCGTTGCGTGATCAAGTTTAAAACAAGGACAACTTATAAACTTGAGGTGAAAATTGAGTTTTTGGAGGGAGACTGGTGGGTTTAGCGGTAAAACGTTTATCTTTGGACAGGAAAGTTTTGGGTTCGATGCAAGTCCCAAGCTCGGAGATTCTTCATTTGGAATCCGTGATTTCATCTTGGCTTAACTCTTACTTAGTCTTGTGGGCAACGCTTTGCTTGCTTGCTTGCGTTCGCCTGATGACTAAAGGAGTATATCCCTTCATCATCCGCCCTTAAAATGACGTTAAGTGGGCGTGTCTGCTTTGTGTTGTGGTTTGTAGTATAACTGTTATATTTGCGCCTTTCGACCCAACGCATCCGACTTCAGCATGACATTTGTGAGTATCGGATTGTCTTCCCCCTTCGATCTCTACTCGCTTGGCGTGACTAGACATGTTTGTCTGTTACTAGAGGCACTGCGGAGAGGTGGAGCAGGGTCTGGATGATTCCGGTTCATCGATCCTGGGATGATCCATCAGCTGTGGGTCGCTGACAACTTCCAGCTCTGGTGCTGTGAGGCCAGCCTTCGCCTCCCACCTGGCCAGTGAGACCCGATGTCGATCTCTCTTAAGTAACTTTGAAAAACAGCAGGTCCCGTGTGCACTCTGAAAACGTCCAGGACCTCGGGGTATTTGAGAGTGGAAAAGAGCAGGTGAGAAATATGGCCACTACAGGGTAAAAATTGTTAAATTTAAAGATCAACTCTTGACGAAGATAATGTGTCGGACCGAAGGGCGCAGGCATCACGGCGTGCAGTAAACTAACGATACAACAAATCCACCTCCCCCACCCCTCACCTTCCCCCAGCTTCGCTAAATTAAACAGCTCCGCTAATAAAGAAGGGTATCTGGAACTCCAGATGCGTCGCTTCTTTGGCACTTATCTATCCCCTGTAACCTGAACTCAGGTCTCCTCTTAATACGATCCTGATTGGGGTCAGAGAAAGAGTTGTTAGATTAAAAGGGCAAAGTGAGTTGGAAGGCGGGAGGTGGGGGGACCGGGGCGCAAGGGAGTTCGATACCAACAGGGCTGAAATTTGTCTGCGACCCATAGCTCATGGTTATAGGCAATATCAGACCCAACTCCATCTCTTCGCGGTGCATCTAGAAACCGAATAACTCGTCCAATCTGTCCAAATGAGTTGATATCCGGTGATCAAAACCGTACTGATTTCGGATGTGTTGGGCCGAAAAAGGCGCAAATCTAACAGTTCTACTGCAAACCACAACAGAACGCATACACGCCCACTTCACATTCTTTTAAGGGCGGATGACGAAGATAGTGGGTGAACGCAAGCAAGATTATAACAGTATATTTATTTATCACTTTGTGTAAGATAAGAAAGCATCTGTTATAATGTTCATGTGTATATAATAGAAAAATAAACTAACGTCCTCTATATTAAGTCCGATTCAATGCTTTTCAATGTAGATTTAAAAGAACGAATCATAATTATTGGTTGGTTTGACACGCACGAGAATTCTTCTGCCAGAAGTGAAAATCACACATTTAAGCATCTACATTTTCATTTTGGTTAGTCGTTCCCTCATAAATTGTTTAATTTAGCTTTCTTTCTATGTACGTATATAACACTAGTCAATATATTCCGTTTTCACATTTTATTCTTCATAAACTTAATCATCATCATCACCACCACCATCATCATCATCACTGTCGTCACAATTACTGCTACCATTATCACCACCACCACCATCATCACTGTCATCACAATTACTGCTACCATCATCACCACCACCATCATCACTGTCATCACAATTATTGCTACCATTATCACCATCTCCAACATAACCACCACCACCATTATCATCACCACCATCATCATTATCATTATCCTTGCCATCACCATCACCATCATCATCATCATCATTCTCATCATCGCCTTCGTTATTATCATCCTCACAACTATCACCATCAACACTGTCACCGTCATCACAACCATCATCATCATCACCACCATCACTATCTTAATCATCATAACCATCATCATTGTCAGCATCATTACCCTCATAATAATCATTACAATAACAAACATCATCAGTATCACTATTATCACTATCATCACAACCATCATCATCATCACTATTATGATCATCATAATCATCACCACCATTATCACCATCATAATCACCATCATCGTCATCACAGTCATCACCATCATCGCCATCTTCTACTTCATCATCATCATCATCGCCACTATCACCATCATCACCACCCCAATCACCATCTGACACCACTGACACCACTATCACCATCATCATCATCAGGAAGATAGATAGACAGACTAACAGACAGACAGACAGATAGACAGATAGACATATAGACAGACAGACAGACAGATAGACAGATAGACAGACAGACAGACCGCAGGCAGGCAAGCAGATAGATAGATAGATAGATAGATAGATAGATAGATAGATAGACAGACAGACAGACAGACAGACAGACAGACAGACAGACAGACAGACAGACAGACAGACAGACAGACAGACAGACAGACAGACAGACAGATAGACAGACAGATAGATAGATAGATAGATAGATAGATAGATAGATAGATAGATAGATAGATAGATAGATAGATAGATAGATAGATAGATAGATAGATAGATAGATAGATAGATAGATAGATAGATAGATAGATAGATAGATAGATAGATAGATAGATAGATAGATAGATAGATACATAGATAGATAGATAGATAGATAGATAGATAGATAGATAGATAGATAGATAGATAGATAGATATAGATAGATAGATAGATAGATAGATAGATAGATAGATAGATAGATAGATAGATAGATAGATAGATAGATAGATAGATAGATAGATAGATAGATAGATAGATAGATAGATAGATAGATAGATAGATAGATAGATAGATAGATAGATAGATAGATAGATAGATAGATAGATAGATAGATAGATAGATAGATAGATAGATAGATAGATAACGGTTAGGTGGGTATGAATGTACGTAGATGGGTGGATGTAATGGCAGGTAGGTATTGTTATACAGCAAAAGGCACGGTGTCAATACAAATTGTCTTATAAACAGGAGGATGGTTTCATGAGTTGTAATGGTTTTTTTGATTTCCCGGATTCTGCTGCAAAAGTTGAATCTTATCCAATCTGGAATTGCAGCAGTACCAGTGTTTAGCACAGACTGTTACTGGGGAGTCAAACTGGTAGGTGAAGTCTTGGTCAGCTGTAGTTTGCTGATCCTGCCCATAAGGCGCCTAAATCGTGCTCTAGATAGACAAAGACAGTTGACATAGACAAGATACATTTGACACCGAAGTGCAAAGGTGAACAACTGCCAGTGACACAATATGAATGGAAACCGCAGCTAACAAAATGTACGGTTTTTATGATGATGATGTCGACGATCTAGTACCACGAGGTAGACACGAATCTCATTGGTTGTTAGATCCTGGAAGTTGATATGAAACAGGTGGATTGAATGAGATACTAGAAGTTTACTTCGTTAGAGCTTTCAATTCCCTGTCTCATTTTCGTCTTCTATCAGAGACATTTCTTCTTTTGTCTTTCTATGCTTCTCTTGACCTTTACGTTTTCTAAGTGAATCGATTTTTGAACCCTAGGTGCTGAACGATATACATAGGCTGAAAGTAATTAGTGACTCGTAACTGACTGTTTGCGTCAAGATCAGTGAACCAAAGCTGATTAAAATTATATTTTACTTTCTCTATGTGGGCCTGGAAATAAACCAGCATGTGAGTGGGTATCGTTGAGGAAAGACAACCCAGTGCACTAAACATGCACTGAACTCGGATGCTTTGGGGCAAAGAAACAAATACCACTGCCTGTTGTACACCACAGCAAAAATCATCAACGCCCATTAAAAGCCCATAGTGAAGACGACTAAGATGTGCATTTATTAGACAAACACAGCAGAAGAACCATGTTCTATCTATCTTTCGTTCGCCCGAAATATTGTCTATATCTGCAATGTCGTTTCCTGTATAAATGTAACTGTCTTTTGTAATTCTTGCAGTGGCCCATATAGTTTTGACGGTTGTGTTGTCTATATGGGCCAATGAATTTTCCTCAGTCTACTATATTCAGTGCAGTCTTGAAGTATGTGTTCAGCAGTCTGGGGTGCCTGTCCACATGTACAAGTAGTTGAGGTGCCGATCTTGAATTTTGTATACACGTGACTGTGGAGTCGATTGTGTCCTGTTCTGAGGCGTATAATGATAACTTTTTCATATCTATTCATATTATGGAAGGCATCCTGAGTTGGGGCTTGTGATCCTCTGATTGATTTGATTATCTGTTTCTTATGATGGTATGTAACCGGTGTATCTAGATGTGTGCCTGTTGAACCTTCCTTTGCCAACTGATCTGCTTTCTCATTTCCTGGTATTCCACAGTGAGATGGAATCCACTGCAGGACAACCCTGTGGTGCTTGCAGAGTTCAGTTAATAAGGTCTGCAGATGTGGTAATTTTCTGGATTGTAGTGGCTCGAGTACTGATCTTGTATCTGTCAAAAACACTACAGGCTGTAGGCTAAGATTACTGTTCAGCAGTTTTTCTATTGCCAACTTTATTTATTGTATTTCTGCATCATAATTGTGACAATATTTCCTTGTTGCTATTTTATTCATATCCCTAACTTTTATTTGGGTACTCTATATATGCACCTGCTCCCCCATTCTTTACTGAATTCTGTGCTGATCCATCTGTGTACACACGAATCCATAGGTCTTGTGGGTATTCTTCATCCAGGAAACTGAGAGTTATTGTTTTTCGCTGTAGACTATTTTGTTCTTCTTTGTCAACTATTCCTTTCACTTCCACCGCATTTGTATTGATAATCCTGATTCCTCTGTCCAGGAAGTCTGTTCTGGTATGGGCAGTAGGGGGTTAACAACTCTTGGCATGTCTGGTGTTTGTCTACTAATACGCTTGGCTTGGTGGATAAAACTGCTTCTCTTAAGTCGTTGCAATGCAAGATTTTGAAATCGGTCCTTCATTGGATGTCTCGGCATGCAAGCCCATTTTTCTGCCTATATCAGCACCTTTGTGCCCCTCCGTTCTCTCAGTGCTGGTATCCTCCACAATTTCTCCATCTCCAATATTAGTGTTGATTTCATTGCTCCTGTGATGACCCTAAGTACCTGGTTTTGTACTTTGTCCAGTTTTTGCAGTGTGGTGTTTGATGCTGAGCACCATGCAGATGATCCATATTCTAAATGTTGGCGTATAATCTGCTGGTAAACTTTACAGAGTATTTTCCCACTCGAACCCCACGTGGTTCCACACAGCTTTCTTAGGATAGCCAACTTTCTCCTTGCTTTTTGGGTTGCCTTATTTATCTGCTGTTTCCAAGATAGTTAAGAACCATGTTTATCTGGCCTTTCTTTGAACTTATATTTTCATTTCATGTAAGTCTATCTTCTTGACGATTGCTATCATTCGATACAGTTTTACGATATTCATTGCATGTTGATCTTTAATAAAACAAATGTCATGGCTATTTTAGCGCATAGTTTTTATCGATTCGAATGTCTGTTCTTATTATCCTTGCTTGCTTGTAACTCTCTCTCTCTCTCTCTCTCTCTCTCTCTCTCTCTCTTTCTCTCTCTCTCTCTCTCTCTGATACACGTCTATATTTCCTATTGTGTTTGTTTCTACAGTTATGTAGGACCCGCGGCAGAACAGTGAATTTATGAACTGGGTGGCAAGATGTCGGGTCCGATCCCAGTGGAAGTCTTGTGAATAGTTCTAGCCTTTAATGGGCACATAGTCTGTGTAGGAAGTAGGAAGAATTGGCGATTCTGGAGTAGTACTGACCATACTACACAAATATGTACCAATGGAAAAAATAGAAAGATACGAGGGTTTATACCAAATTCACCTCATCAAGACCAGCTCCTTGTCGTGGGGATGAGACTTAACAGTCACCAAGGACTGAAAACCAAGACTGGCCAGGCCTTCCTACACCCGAGCAAGACCACAGTCTGCTCTAGCAAGTTTAAGTGCTGAAGTCGGAGGCAACCATCCAAAAGGCGCACAACAATCAGGATGCCACGCAATCACGCCAATGGGAAGTATGTCTATAACCGAAAATCGATATGGCACTCGCCCTGTGATGGACACTCAGGCAGGTGCAGTGCCGGGCCCTCAGCCTCAAAAGGGCCCAACCTCTATTACTGGGTGTCCTTCTCAACCGCTCTGTGGAGTCAGGGGGCGAGAGAATAGAGCAACTGACTAATCCAAAATAAGACCACTCAAAATAATGCACTGGAATGCTGAAGGCATCAACAGCAAAAGAGATGGGTACAGTAAAAAGATAGAATTAGAAAATATCCTGCATGAAGAACAAGTAAGCATATGCTGTTTGCAGGAAACACATCTAAACAACGACATAGCCTTGAAGATTAGGGGATACCAGTGCTACCGATCTGACAGAAAAAATAAACAAAAAGGCGGAATATTGACACTTGTAAAGAACAACAGCAATGCATGTCAGATTGAAGTGTATATGGATGGGGCGGAATATCAAATACTGCACCTCAAGACAGGAAATACAGACTTTCATCTACTTAACTACTACTGTCCGAGTGACCGCCCATTAGCACTAGACACATTACATTAAAAGAAAGAATAATTGTATGTGGAGACTTTAACAGCCATTCACAGAGCTAAGGCTATGAACATATGGACAAGAGAGGTGATGAACTTGAAAATTGGCAGGATGACAATGGGCTTATACTATTAAACAGACAACAGATCCACCAACATTCTACTCCAGATCATGGCATACCACATCTACACCAGACCTTGCTTTCCATTCACCAGACCTGGATTGGAATATCACACATATTGTTGGGAAACAACTTGGAGGCAGTGACCACCGACCAGTCTTTTTAGTGGTACAAAATGAGGCCGTCAGGGAGAGCGGCACTCTCTCCAGATGGAATTACAAAAAGGCAGACTGGAAAATGTATCAACACTACACCAGTGTACTGACTAAAGATATAAATACAGCAACTACACAATGACATGGGAACATCCCGAAAGCAAGCAGAAAATAACCCTTGCCAGGAACACCACAATAACTATCAGCATGCTAAAGCCAAATTTCAATGGAATAAACTACAAGCCAGACGGAGAAGCTGGAAAGAGAAAACAGAGTCTTGAACCTTGAACGAGACACAAGAAAAGTGTGGAAACTTGTAAAACAGCTGAATGATGAGGGTACAGAAAGGAACACCAAAATTACACTGAAGAAGGATGGAGACATCCTAACAGGTAAGCATGCAGCAAATCACTTTGCAGACTCCTTTGCAAATGACAATAATATTGAAATTAGCCTAGAGAAACGACAAGAGACCCGTTTAAAACAACAAAATGCAAGACAAGAAGAGACCACACATGAAGTCATGGAAATACCCATTACACAAAGAGAGCTAGAGCTGGCAATATCCAAATTAAAAATGAAGAAGTCACCAGGGAGTGATGGAGTGTCCAATGAAATGATTAAGAACTTGGGAACTGCAGCTAAAGCAAAACTACCGCAGATCTACAACATTTGCTGGATCACAGGTAGAGTGCCACAGGCATGGAGAGAAGCAATTATGATACCATTACTAAAACCAGGAAAAGATGGTTCAACGACATCCAGCAATAAACCAATCGGCCTTACAAGCTGTTTGTGTAAAACAACGTATAATCAATCTCAGACTGCAGTGGTACCTGGAAAGTGAAAATTTCCTTGTCCCACAACAAGCAGGCTTTAGACAGTGTTACTCTACCGAAGATCAGGCAACCTATCTTTCCCAGGAAATTGAGGATGCGTTTCAAGAAAAGAAACTGGTACTAGCAGCATGGATAGACCTAAAGAAAGCACTTGATAAGGTATGGAAGGAAGGGCTTTTGAAGAAACTGAGAAATTATGGAGTAAATAGCAGGATGTACAAATGGGTCAAAGCATACCTGCATAACAGGAGAGCTAGAGTGCAACTGGATGGTCTTAAGAGTATGAAGGTCTTACTGCGCCAGGGCGTTCCACAGGGAGGGGTACTATCTCCAAAACTTTTTCTAATCTACATCAATTACCTAGTTACTGAACTACCACATGGCATCAAAGTGGCAATGTATGCAGATGACTTGGTAATGTGGTGCACAGAGGAGTATGCAACAGTGGCCTCCAAATTGCTACAAAGAGCTATGGATGCACTGAATTCATGGACAAATAGATGGTGTATCAGCATCAATACAGACAAATGCAGTACTACACTTTTCACACTCTCCCCAAAACAAAAAGCAGGAGCCATCTACATAAACAATGAGCCTGTGAAAGAAGTCATACAAGCTACATATCTCGGAGTTACATTTGATAACAAACTATCTTTGGAAACAGCAGATAAATAAGGCAACCCAAAAAGAAAGGAGGAAATTGGCTATTCTAAGAAAGTTGTGTGGAACCACATGGGGTGCGAGTGGGAAAATACTCAATAAAGTTTACCAACAGAGTATTCTCCAACATTTAGAATATGGATCATCTGCATGGTGCTCAGCATCAAACACCACATTGCAAGAACTGGATAAAGTACAAAACCAGGCGCTTAGGGTCATCACAGGAGCAATGAAATCAACACCAATATTGGAGATGGAGAAATTGTGGAGGATACCAGCACTGAGAGAACGGAGGGACACAAAGGTGCTGATACAGGCAGAAAAATGGGCTTGCATGCCGAGACATCCAATGAAGGACCGATTCAAAAATCTTGCATTGCAACGACTTAAGAGAAGCAGTTTTATCCACCAAGCCAAGCGTATTGGTAGACAAACACCAGACATGCCAAGAGTTGTTAAACCCCTTCTGCCCATACCAGAACATACTCCCTGGACAGAGGAATCAGGATTATCAATACAAATACGGACAGAAGTGAAAGGAGTAGTTGACAAAGAAGAACAGATTAGTCTACAGCGAAAAACAATAACTCTCAGTTTCCTGGATGAAGAATACCCACAAGACCCATGGATTCGTGTGTACACAGATGGATCAGCACAGAATGCAGTAAAGAATGGGGGAGCAGGTGCATATATAGAGTACCCAAATAACACTAGGGATATGAATAAAATAGCAACAGGGAAATATTGTCACAATTATGATGCAGAAATACAAGCAATAAAGTTGGCAATAGAATAACTGCTGAACAGTAATCTTAGCCCACAGCCTGTAGTGTTTTTGACAGATGCAAGGTCAGTACTCCATGCACTATAATCCAGAAAATTACCACATCTGCAGACCTTATTGACTGAACTCTGTAAGCACCACAGGGTTGTCCTGCAGTGGATCCCATCTCACTGTGGAATACCAGGAAATGAGAAAGCAGATTAGTTGGCAAAGGAAGGTTCAACAGGCACACATCTAGATACACCGGTTACATACCATCATAAGAAAGAGATAATCAACTCAATCAGAGGACCACAAGCCCCAACTCAGGATGCCTTTCATAATATGAATAGATATTAACAAGTTACCATTATACGCCTCAGAACAGGACACAATCGACTCCATAGTCACATGTATACAAAATTCAAGATCGGCACATCAACTACTTGTACATGTGGAAAGGCGCCCCAGACTGCTGAACACATACTTCAAGATTGCACAGAATATAGTAGACTGAGGAAAATCCATTGGCCCATAGATACAAGACTACAGACAAAACTATATGGGCCACTGCAAGAATTACAAAAGACAGTAAAACTTATAAAAGAAACGGCATTGCAGATATAGACAATACTTCGGGTGAACGAAAGAAGATAGATAGATAGATAGATAGATAGATAGATAGATAGATAGATAGATAGATAGATAGATAGATAGATAGATAGATAGATAGATAGATAGATAGATAGATAGATAGATAGATAGATAGATAGATAGATAGATAGATAGATAGATAGATAGATAGATAGATAGATAGATAGATAGATAGATAGATAGATAGATAGATAGATAGATAGATAGATAGATAGATAGATAGATAGATAGATAGATAGATAGATAGATAGATAGATAGATAGATAGATAGATAGATAGATAGATAGATAGATAGATAGATAGATAGATAGATAGATAGATAGATAGATAGATAGATAGATAGATAGATAGATAGATAGATAGATAGATAGATAGATAGATAGATAGATAGATAGATAGATAGATAGATAGATAGATAGATAGATAGATAGATAGATAGATAGATAGATAGATAGATAGATAGATAGATAGATAGATAGATAGATAGATAGATAGATAGATAGATAGATAGATAGATAGATAGATAGATAGATAGATAGATAGATAGATAGATAGATAGATAGATAGATAGATAGATAGATAGATAGATAGATAGATAGATAGATAGATAGATAGATAGATAGATAGATACCAAATTCATGATAAAAAAATTTTTCTCATTTTTCATTTTAATATCATGTACCTTAGACGATTTTCAGGGACTGATTTGAATAAAAGTGGTTATCCTTTGCTGACTAATGTTGTTGGTGTACCAGAACTGACCAAGTCCTAACTGATCTCCATGTGTTGGTTATGAAAACAGATTAACATCTATCTATCTTTCGTTCGCCTGAAGTATTGTCTATATCTGCAATGTCGTTTCCTGTATAAATGTTACTGTTTTTTGTAATTCTTGCAGTGGCACAGATTAACATGAATCGGCGTCTTAGCACGCCTGGTTTTTTACCCATATGTACTCAATCGTCTTCCAGAAGTGTTCGGTGGCGCCTGTCTAGTGTTGCCTCAAGCATCGTAACTCACGAGCGAGGCGTCATTCCTCACCTACCAAGAAAAAGACAAAGAGGAAAACCAAAATATTCTTGGAGAAGACAGACGGATGCAGAGATGAAGATAATGGGGAAGACATGGGATACTCTTAACAGAAAGACAAGAAGTAGAGCAGCTTTGCAATTGTTTACTGAAGACGTATGCTCCACAGGGAGTTGAAAGGTAGAAGAAGAAAGTTATTGTTTAGCTCGGCAGGGAGTGTCGCAGGATATCTCAATTGGGCCTATGTAGCTACCGAGGAAATCCATCGAAAAAGTGTACTTACTTCGGGATCCGATCATCTACACGGATGGTTCTGTATCCCGCTAACAGTGAGGTGGTTGGGGCTTTGTGGCATACCAGCATAGCAGAGAAGTGGCTTGGGAATCTAGCAAGTGTAGCATTACGGTGTCCAGCATGAGAATGGAGATAGAAGCAACAATGGTGGTGATAACATGGTTGGTTACACAGAACGTGGATCATTCAGTCTTGGTAACTGACTCGCAAAGTAGGCTACAGAAGATTGACAGACAGTGTCTGCGGCAGTAGATGCAGCTTTTGAATGACTCTAAAGTGAACGCGTTAAACTGGGTGTAATGTCTATGGCATTCTGGTGTACACAGCAGAAAATAGTCGATAAGCACGTTGGCAGCTCTGACACTGCGCGAGCTCTTACTCTCAACAAAGAGGACATCGCCAAGTTTGTTCTTCATTCCTTAAGAGAAGAGGAGAGAATGAATAAGGCAATGATGTATATATTGAGAGACTGAGGAGTCTAAAGGTGGAAAAGGAATCTGGTCGATCCGGAGTGCGTAGTGGGAAAAGCAGATGTGTCTATAATGAACACTTTACGGGAACAATCAGTCTGTGTACGCTTCGAGAATTGGCAGAGAACTGGAACAGGCTGTGAAGCGGATAGAGAAATGCCACGATTGCAATGAAACTGATTCCATGTAGAATAGAATAGAATAGAATAGAATAGAATAGAATAGAATAGAATATTCAAGTTAGAAAATTAATATTTTTGCGAAGTCGCAAGCGGAAACCACTCCCATATATATTCAATGACATTAATGAGAGAAACATACTGTACTCACGGTTAAATCTTATCTTATAAATGTAACACAAATTATTATTTTTTTGTTTCTTCTTTCTCATGTCATAACTTCGGGGTCGTTGGGACACCACTTACAGACACTATAATTTTGTTGCTGAAATTTCATTTTGACTGAAAAAACAATCTGAGATGAAAAAAATGTTGAATTCGTTGTTTTATTATATGTTTTATACAATAGGAAAACGGACAAGTAAATCACTGGAGGCTGTAGAAGTGTGGATTAACATCACCACCTACGCCAGAAGGCATGGTACATGATGATAATAATTGTTATTGACGAGTAGAATGTGACGAGTAAAATCCCGGATTAGAAGTGTCTATAACGAAAAAACAACACTAGCTGAGATGCAGACTAGATCAGTCAAAAGCAGCTTTTCAAAAAAAGTGGAAGATACAGTGCAATCCATTTTTGACAATAGAAACAAGAAAAAGAGTTTTTTAAAGTATAGAGCCAGTCTTGAAATATGGAAGCGAATCATGGACAATAGGACAACATACAGGAAAATTACTGGAGGCTGTAGAAATGTGGTTTTACAGAAGAATGTTGAGAATACCATGGACACCTAAGAAGAGTAATGAAAGCGTCATGAAAGAGGCCAACGCAAAGAGAGAGCTAACTTCCAATATTAGGAAGAAACAATCATCATTTTTTTGGCCATGTAATGAGAAGAGAACAACTGAAATATATTGTGACAACTAGGAAAGTTGACGAATGAAGAGATAGAGGGAAGCAAAGAGAAAATATATCAGACAGCTTAAGAGAATGGCTTGGCAGAAGGTCAACAACAGACATGATAAATAACTGTGGAGATCGAAAGTTGTGGAGCGACATGATCACCTATGACAGTAGGCATGGGTATTTGCTGCTGATGATGGTTTTTTTTTTTTTTACATTCGCCAGCTTTCACCTCTGTCGAAGTCCCTAGAGACTAGGAACTGAATTGTGCGTGTTATTCCATTTTTCCCTGGCAGCCGTGTTCATGGGGGTCCCTCACCGTACAGGCAGATAACTCTGTCTTCGGAGGTACTCATTTTTCTTTTTCGTCAATGAGTAACTGACGTTTCAAACCGGGTTTCCCTACTGAAACCAGGGGTGGTTACCGCAGAGAGAAATTATAAATAAAAATCACAACTGGTTCAGCTGGGATTTGAACTCATAACCTCTCTGTCTCAATGCCGGCGTCTTGCCTCGAGACCAACCAGTTCCCCATGTTGATGATGATGATGATGATGATGATGATGATGATGATGATGATGATGATGATGATGATCATACAAATTCAATCAGAGGCATACCATCTTCTAATCAAGAAGAGTCAACAGAAAAAGTCCCGGTTACGTTCCTGAAGTGATGAAATCAACAAGACAACTAAAGTATCAATTACAAACAGCTGTGCCAGAACTAGCCAGAGGAAAGGCCACACACACACACACACACACAGCAGACGACCTGCCTACAACAGAAGGCCAACAACAGAAATGATAAATAACTGTCGAGATCGAAAGTTGTGGAGAGACATGATCATCTACGCCAGCAAGTTAGGTACTTAATGACGGTGATGATACGTTTTATTTTCCTCTGCTGCTGCTACATGAACATATATCTTTACTTCATACGGAACCTATCCTTCACTAACAATAAATAAAGAGCCCCCGTCACGCCAAGTGGCGTATAGGGAATATGGTGTTAGTGACCATAAATTTTACAGACCTTCAGCACATGATTTTTGGGGCAATGTGGTCGGTATTACGCCCGTGCCGCTTTACTTTCCCAGAAAAAATCCGGTACCCATTTAAGGCTGGGTGAACCCGGAAGCCGTCGGTTGGGATAGAACCCTACCTCTTGTCCTTTGTAGTCCAGTTCACAAACCACTAAGCTATAGCCGCTCCGCTTCACTGACAACAGTGAATTATATTTCAAGGAGGTAATTGTTTATATTGATTTCTGTTTGCTAGATGTTGCTTATGGTGTGCTACTGTTTAACTATTGTTACTTCAGCTGCAATCGATAACATTTGATACTATTTTTCTTTTCAATTTTATTTCCATCGACATCTGTTGTCTCTTGGTGTAGTGATGCAGCCATGTATACAACAATGATTGATAGCAAATGTGGAAATACTGCTGTTTTTAGTGTTGAAACGAAATGTTTAATTTGTTTCATGTTTATTTTTCATGTCATTTCTGTTTTTTTTTTTCTTAATTTTATTTAATGTTTCCTATTTTTTCCCCTAGTTTATTTAAATATATCTGTCACTCTTTAGTGCTTCTATTGAATTATTTATCTATCTCTACACGTGTTGGTTTTTTTTTCTCTTCATTTGTAGCTTATGTTCGTTACTGATCTAATTAATTCCATTAAATAAAAGAAACCTTTGCTCAATCAGTAAGGTAGTGGTCAGCACTTGTTTGCGTTCGCCCGATGACTAAAGGAATTACACCTCTTCATCATCCGTTCTTAAAAAGACATTAGGTGGGCGTGTCTGTGTTGTGTTGTGACTTACAGTATAACTGTGATATTTGCGCCTTTCGGCCCAACACATCCGACTTCAGCACAACATTTTTGAGTACCGAGTTGTCTTCCCTCTTCGATCCCTACTCGCTTGGACAACTACACAGGTTAGCATGTTATTGGAGGCACCGCGGAGAGGTGGAGCAGGTTCTGGAAAGTTCTTGTTCACCTATCCGGGCGCAAGCCATCAGCTGTGGGTCACTAACGACATCCAGCTCTGATGCTGTGAGGCAGGACTTCGCCTCCGCGGTTAGCACTGATTTGTTGATAAATTGAATGTGCGTTCGCACCCAACTGGACGCACTGTAGTCCATCCCGCTGACAAAATCATGTGTATCTGGCTCACTGATATAAGAAGGATAATCGTTCATTCTTTTCCGCTTACGCGTTAACCCGAAATTATTGTTATGGTTATGGTTATGGTTATGGAAGACCCCGGTATCACTGCAAACGAATTAAAATCTATAATTGCTCAACTGCCCGTGCCAGTGGAATCATCCGAATTAATATCTCATCTCCCAAACAAAGAAAGGTAGATGTAGTGCTCATCATAGCAGTCACCGCACACGCCAAAAGACTTTAGACGAAACCGCACAGAAAGTGAACACAGCCATCTGTTCTCTATCATACGATATCATCCTTCATCGTAAACAATCGGAATATCGAAACACGATCAAAACAGATGAAACGCACAGCTTACGGTGTGCACAGAACACTTAACTCAGTAACTTCTGCAACAAGCCGGACTTGGAATATTAGGAAACTGCAACAAGGAACACTTTTCAGACATAGCCTTTGAAAGTCGTCTTCGTCATCTGTCCTTAATTTGACGTTAATGGGCGTAGAGACCTTGTCTTTTTATTTACTTGCACCTTCCACTTAACACATCCAAAGGCACTATTGTGGACATGACTACCTCTCTCTTCTATCCCCCACAGCTTGGCCAAACTCGATGTCTTTTTGCGGGAGGACCTCTGGGAGTTGGAGCTAGATCTTGATCAGCTCTGCTGATTATGACCCACGCATTCAGCTGTAGGACTAATTGCACTCACCTTATTTTCTGGATGAGCGTCATGTTTCAGTCATTATTTAGAACTCTGCAAAGCCGAGGTTTGTTCATGCTTTGATGTTATCTTCCAATTTCTTTCTCGCCCATGTCACAGTTCTTTGCAGAAAGGTCTTTGTTAAGCCAGACAATTGAAATCGTTGCACTTAGAATATACGAACGTTTAGCACTACAGTTTAAACAAAACAAACAACAACAAAAACATATATGTGAATAGAGGAATAACAGAAAGGAACACAAAGACTGTCATCATTTCATAAACGTTTTTGTGTGGAATTTTTTTTTATATGTGTTCAAACAAAGTCAGTAATCAATACTTGGGCAGCAGAAACAACAAAGAAGAAATGTATTCAGTGATAACAGGCAAACCTTGCAGCTGAATAACCACGCTGTGATTTAAAGAAAGAAAAGCAAAGCAAAACAAAAAACAAAAGTTGTCATGTGCTTATCTCGGGAGGGATGACACAAAAGCGATAGAATACAGACAATCCGACTGAGAACAGTAAAGGCACCGAAGCACAGTGTGAGCCACACTTTGAGAACTCTTGCTATGGATCAAGTAATGTGGTGAGATTGTAGTTCAGCACAATAAAACACCACAAGGTGTGGCGATCACCTACTGCTTTCTCGATAGGCGGCCCATGACAAGATGATGATGATAACAATGAAGGTAGGGAGTAGCAGAAGAAGTAGCAAAATAGGGGGTAAGAAAAATTAGAACAAGGATCTTTAAGTTTCTTTTTTTTTTAAACATTTTAGATACACCCTCACTCTATTATTCTTTTAGATGTCCATCTATTCTCTCTTTCCTATTTACAAGAATCGTTCATCCGCAATCTATCACTCATCCTTATCTCGTGTCCTTTTAAGTAATCTCTTTATCAATTCAATCGTAACCTTCTTTAGTTTTCTTTATTTCACTATTCTGGCTCTACAACACAATGAATGTATTGAAGCAGCAGAGAAACATCTACAACAACACCTATTAAACACAACTCTCAAATCCCTTATTCTCTGTAATATAAACGAACTCTCAGTTTCTATTATTACTCTCCAAGAATAATGTAATCTTTTGTGCTCACTGGGGCGGTAACAAAACCTTATTCTGCTTTCTTCTTTCACTCCATTCGTTCTGTACAATACAAGCGTAGCCAGAGTGTGTGATAGAGAGACTGAAAGTATAAAACAAGCGAGGGGAGGGGGAAGCGGTGTAGAATGGACAGCTGGCATAATGAAGCGGAAACACTGGACGAATGGAAAGAGCCTAGCCAGCAAGATGGAAAACCCAAATAGAACCCTTCAAAAGAACCCATAAATTAGCTACGCTACAGATGTCAGGTCTTCGACCAAGGGTCCTCAAAATTTATGAGACAAGGGCCCTATTAATGGATTAGAAGTGCTTTCTGGGATGAATGGAAATTATCTGAGAATTTTCATTGCTAATTGTCCATTAGATAATACTCCTGGATCATAACTGGTAGCTCTTCAAAATATGTTTTTAATTCGGTTCATAAATATTTAACAATGAACAGTAGAGTTTTAGAGTAGGGACAGTACAGTTGTAGAGTAGGGACAGTTAGAGTAGGGACAATGCCGTTTTATAGTAGGGATTTAAAAAGTAAAGGTTGACTTAAGGCCTTGCTAGGCGTTTAGGAAATATGGTGTTAGTGGCCATTTCTTTTAATGGCCAAGGAACATGTTTTGATGATATAATGGCGGTATCACGCCAGGCTGCCTTTACTTCTCAGAAAAAAATATGTTACCTGTTTTTTTAGAGGCTGGGTGAACCCTGGTGCGCGAAACAAAGGCGCCGATTGTTAGAATCGAAGTCGGACTCTTCTGAACAGAAGCAAGTACACTAACCACTTAGCCACTAAGGCACTGATCTGATTATCACTCATTTAATTATTTGTATTCAGTATTTGAAACCAGTTTGGGCGTACCATTGTGCAAGTTGATTAGATAGGTTGTCTAATAATCTATTTCTGACAATAGAAACAAGAAAAAGAGTTCTTAAATGTTATGTGGAGCCAGTCTTAACATACGGATGTGAATCATGGACAATGGGACAACGGACAAGAAAATCACTGGAGTCTGTAGAAATGTGGTTTTACAGAAGAATGTCAAAATACTATGGACAGCTAAGAAGAGTAATGAAAATGTTCCGAAAGAGGTCAAAGCAAAAAGAGAGCTAATTTCCAATATTAGGAAGAAACAATTATCATTTTTTAGGCCATGTCATGAGAAGAATGTTGGTCAGGTCAGGTAATTTTACCTGCTACTGTATGCAGTAAATAGTACAACCTGTGGCTGTCCTGCTGCCTTGCAGGTACGTTCGGGAGAGTAAAAGGCTAAGGGAGGGTACCCCGAAGTAACACAACCCCACTGCCTTGTGGGTGAGACTTTTTAGTCAAAGGCTAGCGGAGCCAACCGTAAACAAACCGACGGAAGGCAACAGAAAACCACCGTCGTAATTTCTTTGTACAATCATGAATCGCCACAACAATAGAAATAACGACAACAACGTTAGGGGGGATTCCAATGGAAAAACCTCGTTCGGTAGGGGACATCATGTGCTACAGGCGATACCTGATCGTCATCAAGCTACTGTAAGCAAAATAAAGATAAAACAAACTCTAAAGATAGGTACTTGGAATGTGAGAACACTCATGCAGAAGGGTAAACTAGAAAACATCATACAAGAAATGAAAAGAATTGGTTTACAATTACTGGGACTTTGCAAAATGAGATACACCGGATCAGGGGAGATGTATTCTGATAAACATCAAATAATCTATTCTGGAGGTACTGAACACCAAAGAGGAGTAGGTATCATCTTGGATGGAGAAAGAGCAAGAACAGTGAAAGGCTTTTACCCAATATCTGATAGAGTCCTTTCAGTGAAATTGAATGGAAAGCCA
This sequence comes from Megaustenia siamemsis, assembly GCA_032433765.1. Taxonomy (NCBI): domain Eukaryota; kingdom Metazoa; phylum Mollusca; class Gastropoda; order Stylommatophora; family Ariophantidae; genus Megaustenia; species Megaustenia siamemsis. Next base: position 65,843,128 of record JAVIAB010000051.1, on the reverse strand, counting down.
ATAGACATAAATCTTATACAAGTTTATGCACCAACAGCAGACAGTCTAGAGGAAACAATTAATAAATTTTACAACGAGTTAAATGAGGCACTTCACAAATGCAAACCACATGAAAACACCATAGTTCTAGGGGATTTTAACGCAAAAGTAGGAAAGGAAAGAGTTGAGGAAGTAGTTGGTCATTATGGCTTAGGCGAGAGGAATGAAAGAGGTGAGAAACTTATTGACAGGGGACGAACACACAACATGATGATAGGAAACACCTGGTTTAAGCAACATCCAAGACGTCTGTGGACATGGAAAAGCCCAGGGGAGAACGCACGTAATCAATTAAATATATCGTAACCCATACGGAAGTAACAGAATGAGTCGTTAACCATTTTCAGTCACGTGATGTAGAGTCACAGGGTGTAGAGCATGGTGGCCTCCAATTTTCGTTTAGTTTAAGACTCCCCCCTCCCTCCGAAACGGTGTTTTATCCTTACAGTTTTCATGTTCTGGGGTAATTGTAGGCAATACCACATTACCACGTGACCTTGGTTGAAGCTGCCAGAAGAACGAGAGATAGACACTCATATCTCCTGCAAGGAGGAGCAGAGGTATCCTTCTAGACTCGCGCTGTAAGCGGTCATCATCTCACAGCTGACTGCTTGCGCTGGGGTCGGTGAACCGGACCGTTCAACAAGAAGTACGGGATTCCATCTTGCTTCGGACCATATATTGTTCTTCGCTTTTTTTTTTTTCTAATGTTGATTATTTGTCTTTTTTTGTGTGAGTGCTGTAAACATACCCCTTCGCTGTTTATCGCATCGGAAGTTTCCCTCTATAATAATATTCATACAATAGGTAAAAGTTAAGTTAAGTAGCGTATAGGGAATATTGTTTTGGTGACCATCAATTTTACACACCTTCGGCACATTATTTTTGGGGTAATGTGGTCGGTCTTACTCCCGTGCCGCTTTACTTTGCCAGAAAAAAAACAGGTACCCATTTGAGGCCTGGTGAACCCGGAAGCCGTCGGTTGGGATCGAACCCTACCCTTTATCCTTTGTAGTCCAGTTCACTAACCACTGAGCTATCGCGGCTCCCAACAGTAGATAAAATTCATGTATTATTATTTGTCTCTTGTTTAAGATCCCGATCCTACCCCACCTCTTCGTGATATCCCCAGAAACTGACTTAGAGAAGTTTGTCCATGGGAGTAGATATTGAGCAGGAAGGCAATCCGGAACTCAAAAACATCATGCTGAAGTCGGGTGTATTTGGACAAAAAGGCGCAAATATCACAGCATTGCTTCAAACCAAACAAATCTGGGCCAATTTAACACAATTTTAAGAGCTAATGACGAGGGAGCTATTCATCCCTTTAGTGAATCATATCAGAGGAAGAAGTATGTTTACAGCAATCTGGAAAAAAATGGCAAATAATCAACAACAGAAGAAAAAAATAAAGAACAAAATATGGTCCAAAGCAGGATCGAACCCATACTCCTCGATACCTATAGTTAGCTTAGCTGGCAGTGTGCTGTCATTCGTGTGTCTCGTGGCAAGACGCTGTGTGCAGGAGCACGGTTACGATTCAACATCGGACTCTATTTGTGTGTGTGTTTTCTGTTGCTTACTTCTGAATTTTTTCCCGAGTGCTGTAAACATCCCTGTTCCCTCAACATTATTCATTGACCTGTCGCCCCGGAAGTTTCCGTTCATAATGATATTCATTTATTATTATTATTATTATTTGTTTTCTGGTTAAATTCAGCCATGACCCTCCTGTGTCCGGCCTCGGACTTTCGTTTTCACCATGGCCAGGACTTGGGAATATTTTTCAAAATAAATAATTAAAATTTGTACAAAATGTTGAGACAATCAATAAATTCATAATGAAGCATCGCTCATTTTAGGACCCGGAGTTTTTTGTTTAGAGTTGTACCATTGAAGAGAGGTAATAAATTTTGCAAAAAGCAAAAAGGCAAATAAAATATTGCAGGGAATGAAAAATTTGAGGGGGAAAAATGGGGGGGGGGGGGGGGGGGAGTTGGCTAAGTGACAAGATGGTATTTAAAAATCGCGTACCTCTCACACCTGTATCCACAACCTTGACCTAAGTTAGTTTATTACACCTGCCTCTAAGGGAGCCATCTTGTTCCCAGAGGAATTTTTTTTTCTTAACGGGAGTGTTTAGTTGCTTAGTTCTTCAGCAGCTGTTGATACCGCTATTCAAGAAGACCTTTGTCATTATCTCTCGCACTTGCGGACAATAATGCTTCACTGTCTCTCTTTCTAATCTTACTCTCATATTTCTTAATCATACATGAATGAATCATTTCTTTCATTTCTTCCAACTTGCTCATTGCCTCATTGTAGTCGACCTGACGGGCCAGGTCGGTCCGACGTTCATTACTTTTTGACACTTCTCCCTTCATTGTGTTACCAAGTTACTGATTGCCTACAAGGCGGTACACTCTACGGGAATTCTTTACAGAAGGTTCATTACGCGTAGGTCACTGTTCTGCTGGGGATGTTGTTCCAGGGGAGGGGGTGGAGGCTAGACGTCAGACGCTAGACAAATAATAATAAATGAATATTATTATAGAGGAAAACTTCCGAGGCGATAATCAGCGAATCAATTCAGAGGAAGAGGTATGTTTACAGCACTTGGGAAAAATGACAAATAATCAACAACAGAAAAAAAGAACAATATATCGTCCGAAGCAGGATCGAACTCGTACTCCTTGGCACAGCGACTTGCCACGAAAAGCTAAACGCTAGGGAACAGTGCCAACTTGGCTAACTAAAAAAATTAACCATCATTGGTGATGTCTTTCACACAGGTGTTCTCATGACTATAGCATAGGGCAGCGATCACAACTGGAGAATAAATTGTGTATCTGTATTTTTCCTATTAAGACAAGTATCTCCCGGATAGGGTAGGGCTGAATACTTGCGCTGTAGACCAACATAAATAGATTTAAAAGCACAGGCACCAAAAACAACATGAAAATTCACGCAAACAAGACAGAAAGTTGTGAACAACGAAAAACAAAAAACAGATCATCAACATGACAATAGACGCAGGCAGTTAAAACGCGGTAAAAATTAAAATTCCTTGGTAGTCTAGTGCAGTGGTGGCCAACTTGAGGTTGCCCGAGGGTCGGATTAAAGCCAAGGCCAAGATCCGCGGGCCACACTTAAGAATATCGTCAAAAATGACAGTAGGGACCTATGCGATATAGTAATATATAAATAATGCTTGCACTTTGACTACATATTTGATTTGTAACAAATCCATTAATTATTCATTTTAAAATTACCTTTAATGTCTCAGTGCGACGATTGTGACTTGTCACAGCTTTCCACCAGAGATTTGAAGTCCACTTCCATTTTTGACGTGGCGATTCGGAGAGTATGGGACAATGTCGAATCGGTCATTCTGTTCCTGGTCTTAGATTTAATTAACTTCATGGAAGAGAATGTTGTCTCGCAGAGATATGTGCTGCCGAATATAGAGCACATCTTTAGTGCCCATTTTCTCAGACACGGGTAACGTTCATTTGGTAGCAATTTCCAGAAGTCAGCTCCTAATGCCTTTACAGTACTGAGGAAGGGGTCACACTGAAGGTCACACAACTCTAGTTGAAGATCTGATGGCTGGCACTCCACTGTGCACTTAATTGGGTTATTAAAAAGTTCCGTTTGCGGACGAAACATTTCAAAATCTTGAAATCGTCGATCAAATTCACAAATCAAATGTTCAATGTCAGCTGCGTACTTACCGAAGTTTGCACTTTCTATCTCTGACAACAACTGCTTACAACTTGAAAAATGGAACAGATCATTTTTTTGCAAAGAAAGTCTAAATAGATTCAGCTTCTTTTTAAAACCATCAACATATCCCATCAATTGAAAAAATGGTTTGCTTTTCCCCTTGTAGCTGCAAATTCAATATGTTCAAATGTTGTGTGATGTCTGTGAGATATGCCAGATTATGAAGGAAATCAATGTCTTTGAGTGCATGTTGAAGATCAATGGAGCATGGTAAGTTCTCTCGCAGGAAGTCATAAATGTCATTCTTCAGTTCAAAAAATATTATTAAACATTTCCCTCGACTAAGCCATCTTACTTCTGTATAAAGCAGGAGATCACCGTAGCTAGAATCTACTTCCTCTAAAAATGATAAAAACTTCCTGTGATTTAAAGACTGGTGTCCTCCTCTTATCAAATTTGTTATTTTCACAACAGTAGCCATGGTGTCTTTTAGATTTATGGACTTTGCACAAAGGGCCTCTTGATGAATTATGCAATGCAATGTAGGTACGTTAATTTTGTTTTGCTTTAGAAGTCCAACAAAACCAGTATTTGAACCAATAAAAGCTTTGCAACCATCAGTACACACTGCAGACAACTTTCCAAAACCACCTACTTCATCTACGGCACTATGAACTGCAGAAAATATGTCTGTCCCTCTACAAGTGTCATGCAAAGAGCAAACTTTCAACAATTCTTCAATAACAGTAAAATCCTCCTGGATAACTTTAACAAAAATAAGAAGCTGGCAAGTGTCAGTGATGTCAGTACTTTCATCAATCGCGAGCGAAAAATATGAGCAGTTTTCAATACAAGATTTTAAACTTTGAGACAGTTGCAGACTGATGTCTTCTGTTCTTCTGGCTACAGTTTGTTTTGAAAGAGGCACAGATTCAAATTCTTTGGCTATTTTTTCTTGACCGAATGCCTTTGCCATTTGAATCGCACATTTCTTCACAAAATTTCCGTCAGTAAAGGGTTTTTTAGATTTTGCAAGCTCATAGGTAACTGTATATGATGCAATGATCGATGACTCTTTAATTTTATTGCCCTTTGTATACATACTTTGCTGTTGATTCAACTTTGTCTTCAGCTGTTCAACCAAAAGCTTCCTAGCTTCAATGCTATGTTTCTCATACATGTTTTGATGATGTGTGGCATAGTGCCGTTTTAAATTATATTCCTTCAAAACGGCTAACACTTGAACGCAAATTAAGCACTGAGGTTTACTATCCTTATTGAAGATGAACAAATAATCTAATTCCCATTCAGGTTTAAATATGCGATTTTCACAATCAACTTTTCTACGTTTTAACATGATTTAATACAAAATCTCACATCAAAGTTAAAAGTCACAGAATGTTGGTCCACTATCGAAAATAAGTCCAGATTTGACAGTTATACACAGACTTGTGTTTGACAATGAAATCAAAAGATTGTGACCAAATAAACACGTTGCAGTCATTTTATGGACAAGACAAGACGATGGGATCAGAGGGAATGAAGGCGAACAGTGAAACATTTTGAATGTAACTTCAAAGACAGAATTAGAGCTACGAAGTCCCCTCACTCCTGTCCCTCCCAACCTCATTAACCCCTTACCGCGAAATGAAAGAGCTACCACAAGTCCAGACGAAAAATGTTGAGCCAAAGATCTGACGCTATCACCGCACTGACAATAAAGCAACTTTGCGGTACCAACTCGAAGCAAAGACTTTGAATATTGTCGGCACCATTACTTGTGCAGTGTGTGTGTGTGTGTGTGTGTGTGTGTGTGTGTGTGTGTGTGTGTGTGTGTGTGTGTGTGTGTGTGTGTGTGTGTGTGTGTGTGTGTGTGTGTGTGTGTGTGTGTGTGTGTGTGTGTGTGTGTGTGTGTGTGTGTGTGTGTGTGTGTGTGTGTGTGTGTGTGTGTGTGTGTGTGTGTGTGTGTGTGTGTGTGTGTGTGTGTGTGTGTGTGTGTGTGTGTGTGTGTGTGTGTGTGTGTGTGTGTGTGTGTGTGTGTGTGTGTGTGTGTGTGTGTGTGTGTGTGTGTGTGTGTGTGTGTGTGTGTGTGTGTGTGTGTGTGTATATTTGAAATTATGTTGCCAATCTAGCTGTTGCGAGAAATTGACAGAGATTTTCAAATTGTGTATTCTTGAACGATAGAAGAGTTAACTCCGACACGGATTAAAACCAGGAGAAATCCGCTATTAGGGGTAAAAAATGAAGTAAGTCCGTGGAGCTTCGCGGGCCAAGAAAACTAGGCTGGCGGGCCGGATCCATTTGGCCACCCCTGGTCTAGTGACAAACAACTAATCACAAGCAGCAGAAATCGATACAAACTGCGAAAAAAGATTGTCAAATCATTGGACAGCTATCACCACTATTGTCCAACAAGGAAGTAACTGTAGAGGCAAAACGGGCACTCTGCAACGCAATCTTTATACCATCGTTGTCCTACCAATGTCAGACCTGAACTCTAGATTCAAGAACAATAGCAAATTGACTACTACGGAAATAAAATGTGTTATACGCATAAAAGATAGATCATACGCCTGATAGATAAGATCTAAAGTAAAATGAAGGGATATGTACGCCTGATAGATAAGTTCAAAAGTAAAATGAAAGGATAGATACGCCTGATAGATAAGTTCAAAAGTAAAGAGTCGAGAAAAAAAAGGTCAGAGATAGTTTCCTCCACTGAACACGTAAAGACACAACAAATACAATGGTTTGGCCACATTAAGAGAAAAAAATATTAAAATACAACACATCGCTCCTCTAAAAAACGTTGCGAGAACACCAGAGCCAAGGGTCGACCACTAAAAAGATGAAATGGTGGAATACACTTTTTCTTCCTTTCTGACGTTCACCTGCCGGCTACTATAGATATGGATAGTCCACTTTGTCATCCGTCCTTAATAGGACGTTAAGTGGACGCAGATGGGCTGTGTTTGGGATTTATTTGCGCTTCCAGGCCCAACACGCTCGACTTCAGCCACAGCGAACAAGAGATCTACTAAGGTCCGCATGACGTTCTTAGTTTTAAGAGCTATAGACGGTCGACATCACTCTATCAATAACCGCTTCATTACTAGTTAAAAAAAAAAAGGAAAGTACCCCCGTCACGCCAAGTGGCGTATAGGGAATATGGTGTTAGTGACCATATATTTTACAGACCTTCGGCACATGCTTTTTGGGTTAATGTGGTCGATATTACGCCCGTGCCGCTTTACTTTCCCAGAAAAAAAATCTGGTACCCGTTAAAGCTGGGTGAACTCGAAAGCCGTCGGTTGGGATTGAACCCTTCCTCTTGTCCTTTGTAGTCCACTTTACTAACTACTGAGCTATCGCAGCTCCAAATTACTAGTTAGCTATGTAGGATTAGTTTCATTTACTTACATATTTGTGTGTGTGCTGTTTGTTTGTACCTGCTGAAGGCCTATTGAGCCGAAACGTCGTTCAAATTTGTGTCGTCTATCAATTACTTAAAGCTTTTACCATACCATTTTTTCTTGTCTTTTTTTTTTTCAATTCTCCTATCAATAACCGTACCTGTTCGCAAAGCTAAAAAAGTCGCGATAGTTTGTGGGTTTTCCGGTTTTATATTCTGCCCGCGGGCCTTAGTAAATTAATAGTTGACCATGCTTAAGCACGGCATTTGTGAGTACCGGGTTGTCTTTCCTATTCGATCCTACATGTTTGGCTTGACTAGACTGGTTAGTCTGTTACTAGAGACACCGCTAAGAGGCGGATTATGGTATGGGTGGTTCTGGTTCATCATTTCCTGGCACAAACATCAGGTATGTGTCGCTGGCAGCTTCAAGTTCACTTGCTGTGTGTCTCCTCGCCTCCGATGGAATATTAAAACATTTGGAATCATTACACCAGAAAGCTAAAAGTCCTCAAACTATATATCCCATCGACGCTGAAAGGCAAATTAGGAAAGAAAGAAGAAAAGGAAGTGTCTGTCCATCATAATCAGGTTGCACGTCCATTGCAGAACTTTGCATTCACCACAGCCAGTCTGAAATAATTTCTGTCTCTAGCCAAATTCCCACTTTTTCTGTTGTCATGTTAAAATCTCTTTCATGTTTTGAAACCACCTCCTTGGTCTGCCCCAGATGCGTCGTCCAGGAACCATGTCTTTCATTATTGTCCATTCCAGCCCGCCGTGCCTTTTGACAAGACCGTAGTATTGTAATTCTCTCTGTAGAAAGGTGTTTATAAACCATCCATTTTAATGTTTAAGTCTTTAGAATGTCTTCATTGGTCGAGTTCGATCTTGATTGGCGGCTTCCGGGTTCGCCCAACCATAAGTGGGTACCGAATTTATTCTGGGAAAGTAAAGAACTACGGGCGTAATAACGACCACTTTACCCAAAAAATTCATGTGCCGAAGGCCTGTGACAATTATAGTTACTAACACCATATTCCCTAAACGCCTATTGGTGTGACGGGGCTCTTTACTTTTCTTTTCTATGTCTTCATTGCTCTTTTTTATCATCCAAGGTATCTTAAGGATTCTTATGTAGTATTTTGTTTCGGATGTATCGATTTTATATCCACATTTCTTCAAATAAAAACGTATTTTCTTTCTCCGCCAGCCTTCTTGTAGCTTTAGAGGCACTCCCAATCCCATAACCACTGACTCCTTAATCCGTCATCTCGTCAAAGGTCCACTTTTCAAACCGTTATCTGCCTAATTCCCCCTGCCTCTAATCTCATTGTTTGTACAGGCCTACTCAAGTCGCCTACTCCTACTGTCTGATCTGTTCAGAGTTCTAGTCCCGCGACCTCAGACAGTTATATCTAAGCCAATGGTTCTCACATTTTCGTCGCTCTTGTATACGTGCCTGCATGTATGTATGTATGTATGTATGTATGTATGTATGTATGTATGTATGTATGTATGTATGTATGTATGTATGTATGTATGTATGTATGTATGTATGTATGTATGTATGTATGTATATGTATGTATGAATGTGTGTGTGTGGGTGGGTGTATTATGTATGTATATATGTATGTATGAATGTGTGTGTATGTATGTATGTATGTATGTATGTATGTATGTATGTATGTATGTATGTATGTATGTATGTATGTATGTATGTATGTATGTATGTATGTATGTATGTATGTATGTATGTATGTATGTATGTATGTATGTATGTGTGTATGTATGTATGTATGTATGTATGTGTGTATGTATGTATGTATGTATGTATGTATGTATGTATGTATGTATGTATGTATGTATGTATGTATGTATGTATGTATGTATGTATGTATGTATGTATGTATGTATGTATGTATGTATGTATGTATGTATGTATGTGTGTATATATGTATGTATGTATGTATGTGCATGTATGTATGTATGTAAGTAATGCATGTATGTATGTGTGTATGTATGTATGTGTGTATGTGTGTGTATGTATGTATGTATGTATGTATGTATGTGTGTGTGTGTATGTAAGTATGTATGTATGTGTGTGTATGTGTATGTATGTATGTATGTATGTGTGTGTGTGTGTATGTATGTATGTATGTATGTATGTATGTATGTATGTATGTATGTATGTATGTATGTATGTATGTATGTATGTATGTATGTGTGTATGTATGTATATATATGTATGTATGTGTGTGTGTGTGTTTGGGGGTCTATGTATGTATGTGTGTACGTATGTATGTATGTATGTATGTATGTATGTATGTATGTATGTATGTATGTATATATATGTATATATGTATGTATATAAACGATTTTCTTCTTCTGCGCTCACCGGACATCTTCACCACTCTCCAGCAAAAGATTGCGTAAATTAGTTGTAATTACGCTGTGAAGCTGCTATACTTTTCGACCAAGCACACCCGCCATCAGCAAGGCATTATATGGACACCGGGTTTACCTTCCCTCTTCCAACAATAACTGCCCCGCAAAACCAGGCAGGTTGACCAGAAGGTCGAGCAGAGCTGACTCAAAACACAAATCAGTTAGCTATGGGTGATTGATCTCTTTCTAATCACGCTATAGGCGTAATGTTCGGTTCTCATATTCTTCTATTTAGGTCCACACTTCGCATTAACATAGAAAAATATAATGAGAAATTATTTGTCTAAAAAAAAAATGTAAAGTACCCCCGACATGGCAAGTGGCGTATAGGGAATATGGTGTTAGTGATCATAAATTTTACAGACCTTCGGCACATGATTTTTGGGGTAATGTGGTCGGTATTACGCCCTTGCTGCTTTACTTTCCCAGAAAAAAATCCGGTACCCATTAAAGGCTGGGTGAACCGGAATCCGTCGATTGGGATCGCACCCAACCTCTTGTAATTTGTAGTCCAGTTCACTAACCACTGAGCTATCGCGGCTCCCTGACTACTTGTCTACTCTAATTTATTTAATCTATTTACTATCTATTTTTATCCTTCGATATGTAGCACATATCTCTTTCATATCTCTCTGTTTATCTCTCTGTTTATCTCTCCCGCTAATTCTAGATGTAGTAGAGTTTATATTTATTTCATTGTTCGTTTGTGTTCTCGTTATTTGAGGAAGCCCGCATGTCGACCGAAACGTCAGTATTTAGTTGCTGTTTCTTTTTTTGTAAAGCTGTCACCATAGTTTTCAGGAGTGTACGTTACACCCCTCTACTTGCTCCTGATATCAACTTTACCGCAGCACTGCAATAATTTGCCTGTTTCATAATAATAAATTACAGTTGTTTCATCACTGTGTTGAGATTATTGTTTTTAATTTCCCACATTGTTTTTTTGTGTGTCCTAGTTACTACTAAATACAATGACTAATGTGAAATATCAGTAGCTTACTTTTGTGAAGTAAAAGTAAAGTAAAGTACCCCCCGTCACGCCAAGTGGCGTATAGGCGTATAGTGAAATATGGTGTTAGTGACCCTATATTTTACAGACCTTCAGCACATGATTTTTGGGGTAATGTGGTCGGTATTACGCCCGTGCTGCTTTACTTTCCCAGAAAAAATCCGGTACCCATTTAAGGCTGGGTGAACCCGGAGCCGTCGGTTGGGATCGAACCCTATCCCTTGTCCGTAGTAGTCCAGTTCACTAACCACTGAGCTATCGCGGCTCCCACTAATTTTTAGGGAATTAGTAAAACCCAGGTGTCCTCGCCAGGGTACGAACCCCGGCTGCTGCCGTGGTAAGCCAACCGCCTATCGATTGCGCTAACCGGACACCCACTTTTGTGAAGGTTAGTTAAATATAAAGTGGTACTTATCTCAAAACTAAGAGCCTACGGTAAAAAACTAATAACGTATTATTCTATCTCACATACTAATCTATACATAATTTATATACTATATACATATACTGAACCATACTTGGTTATAACTGAAAAAAAAAAAAACAGGAAAAGAAAGATCGCGGAGGACAAAGAGAGAAGATAGTAGATGGCTTGGTATCAAGGCACGGTAAACAGTAAACATAATTTATAAAAGAAATGTGGACAGAAAATTGTGGAAGGACATGATCGCCCACGCCAAACGGTATGGCACATGTTACTGAAGATGATGATACTACGAGCTTAGGGTGAGTTAAATATAAAGTGTTCTTTTATCTGATAAACAAAGAGCTTTGAGTTTTAGCTTATGTTAAAGTGTTGTTAATCAGTTTCCCATTGGGGCCAAGGAGTTATACAGGAAGTACCTTGGCTGATAGTATCAGTAACGCATATCTGGTAACGCATATCTCTTGCAGTCTATCTGTCTACTGGCATTAAGCAGCGTGTAATAACTGATCAGGATCATACTCCATATTTCTGTAGTGAGTCTGTAAACAGATAGATGTTATGGTTATTCGACGGCCCAGGTATCACTGCAACCGAATATAAAATCAATAATTGCTCAACGGCCAGTGTCAGTGGAATCATCTGAATTAGAACTCATCTCATTGAAGGATGCAAACAAAGAAAGGCAGCTGCAGTCCCCATTGTAGCAGCTAACGCCAAATGCAATAAGGCCAAGCGGCACCGAAAGTGAACGCATCTGAACTATCTTTCGTTATACGATATCATCATTCATCGTAAGAAATATGAATATCGAAACACGATCCGGATGAAAAACACAGCTTACGGCGTGCACAGAGAACTAAACTCAGTAGCTCCGGCAGAAGGCTGGGCTTGGAATATAAGGAAACTGCAACAAGGAACACTTTTGAGAGTTATCCTCAATGGTTCCTGTTGCCTATCCGTCATATTGACCGGAAGTCCAATCTGGAAACAGATAAAACATCCTAACTCGGCGTATATGGGAGAAAAGGAAGATAACGCTATAACCAAAACATAGAGGTAGCTGAGTTGGCCGTGAGCTCTAGCGTTTGGTTCTTGTGGCAAGGCGCTGTGCCGAGGTTTACGGATAAGATCCTGCTTTGGACAGTTTATTGTTCTATGTTTTTTTTTTCTCGTTGTTAATTACTTGTATTTACAAGACCTACAATTAAATATCAAAGTTGAAGGAATACATCTAGAGACAGTCCAGAGCTACAACTACCTGGGACATACTATAACCAATGATGGAAAATGTACAACTGAAATAAATAAAAGAATAGGAATGGCAAAAAGTAATTTCAATGCCATGAAAAATATACTAACATCAAAACAAATAACACCAGGGCTAAAACTAAGAATAGCAAAATGTTACATCTTCTCAATATTCCTGTATGGTGCAGAAACATGGACACTAGACCAGAAAACAGAACAGAAAATTGAGGCCTTTGAAATGTGATTTATAAAGGAATAGGTAGAATTGGGTGGAAAGAAAAGAAAACAAACGAGGAAGTTTTAAAACAACTAAAAATGAAGAAAGAACTACTAAACACAATTAGAGCAAGACACATGAAATTTTTTGGTCATCTTAAAAGATACAACAGTATAATAAAAGTCTATCTATCTTTCGTTCGCCTGAAGTATTGTCTATATCTGCAATGTCGTTTCCTGTATAAATTTTACTGTCTTTTGTAATTCTTGCAGTGGCCCATATAGTTTTGTCTGTAGTGTTGTATCTATGGGCCAATGGATTTTCCTCAGTCTACTATATTCAGTGCAGTCTTGAAGTATGTGTTCAGCAGTCTGGGGTGCCTGTCCACATGTACAAGTAGTTGATGTGCCGATCTTGAATTTTGTATACATGTGACTATGGAGTCGATTGTGTCCTGTTCTTAGGCGTATAATGATAACTTGTTCATATCTATTCATATTATGAAAGGCATCCTGATTTGGGGCTTGTGGTCCTCTGATTGATTTGATTATCTGTTTCTTATGATGGTATGTAACTGGTGTATCTAGTTGTGTGCCTGTTGAACCTTCCTTTGCCAACTGATCTGCTTTCTCATTTCCTGGTATTCCACAGTGAGACGGGATCCACTGCAGGGCAACCCTGTGGTGCTTGCAGAGTTCAGTCAATAAGGTCTGCAGATGTGGTAATTTTCTGGATTGTAGTGCCTGGAGTACTGATCTTGCATCTGTCAAAAACACTACAGGCTGTGGGCTAAGATTACTGTTCAGCAGTTTTTCTATTGCCAACTTTATTGCTTGTATTTCTGCATCATAATTGTGACAATATTTCCCTGTTGCTATTTTATTCATATCCTTAGTGTTATTTGGGTACTCTATATATGCACCTGCTCCCCCATTCTTTACTGCATTCTGTGCTGATCCATCTGTATACACACGAATCCATAGGTCTTGTGGGTATTCTTCATCCAGGAAACTGAGAGCTATTGTTTTTCGCTGTAGACTAATCTGTTCTTCTTTGTCAACTACTCCTTTCACTTCTGTCCGTATTTGAACTGATAATCCTGATTCATCTGTCCAGGGAGTCTGTTCTGGTATGGGCAGAAGGGGTTTAACAACTCTTGGCATGTCTGGTGTTTGTCTACTAATACGCTTGGCTTGGTGGATAAAGCTGCTTCTCTTAAGTCGTCCCAATGCAAGATTTTGGAATCTGTCCTTCATTGGATGTCTCGGCATGCATACAAATTTTTCTGCCTGTATCAGCACCTTTGTGTCTCTCCGTTCTCTCAGTGCTGGTATCCTCCACAATTTCTCCATCTCCAATATTGGTGTTGATTTCATTGCTCCTGTGATGACCCTAAGTGCCTGGTTTTGTACTTTATCCAGTTCTTGCAATGTGGTGTTTGATGCTGAGCACCATGCGGATGATCCATATTCTAAATGTGGGCGTATACTCTGTTGGTAAACTTTACTGAGTATTTTCCCACTCGCACCCCATGTGGTTCCACACAACTTTCTTAGAATAGCCAATTTTCTCCTTGCTTTTTGGGTTGCCTTATTTATCTGCTGTTTCCAAGATAGTTTGTTATCAAATGTAACTCCGAGATATGTAGCTTGTATGTCTTCTTTCACAGGCTCATTGTTTATGTAGATGGCTCCTGCTTTTTGTTTTGGGGAGAGTGTGAAAAGTGTAGTACTGCATTTGTCTGTATTGATGCTGATACACCATCTATTTGTCCATGAATTCAGTGCATTCATAGCTCTTTGTAGCAATTTGGAGGCCACTGTTGCATACTCCTCTGTGCACCACATTACCAAGTCATCTGCATACATTGCCACTTTGATGCCATGTGGTAGTTCAGTAACTAGGTCATTGATGTAGATCAGAAAAAGTGTTGGAGATAGTACCCCTCCTTGTGGAACGCCCTGGCGCAATAAGACCTTCTTACTCTTAAGACCATCCAGTTGCACTCTGGCTCTCCTGTTATGCAGGTATGCTTTGACCCATTTGTACATCCTGCCATTTACTCCATAATTTCTCAGTTTCTTCAGAAGCCCTTCCTTCCATACCTTATCAAATGCTTTCTTTAGGTCTATCCATGCTGCTAGTACCAGTTTCTTTTCTTGAAACGCATCTTCGATTCCCTGGGAAAGATAGGTTGCTTGATCTTCGGTAGAGTAACACTGTCTAAAGCCTGCTTGTTGTGGGACAAGGAGATTTTCACTTTCCAGGTACCACTGCAGTCTGAGATTGATTATACGTTCCATTGTTTTACACAAACAGCTTGTAAGGCTGATTGGTCTATAGCTGGATGTCATTGAACTATCTTTTCCTGGCTTTAGTAATGGTATCATAATTGCTTCTCTCCATGCCTGTGGCACTCTACCTGTGATCCAGCAAATGTTGTAGATCTGCAGTAGTTTTGCTTTAGCTGCAGTTCCCAAGTTCTTAATCATTTCATTGGACACTCCATCATTGCCTGGTGACTTTTTCATTTTTAATTTGGATATTGCCAGCTCTAGCTCTCTTTGTGTAATGGGTGTTTCCATGACTTCATGTGTGGTCTCTTCTTGTCTTGCATTTTGTTGTTTTAGACGGGTCTCTTGTCGTTTTTCTAGGCTAATTTCAATATTATTGTCATTTGCAAAGGAGTCTGCAAAGTAATTTGCTGCATGTTTACCTGTTAGAATGTTTCCATCCTTCTTCAGTGTAATTTTGGTGTTCCTTTCTGTACCCTCATCATTCAGCTGTTTTACAAGCTTCCACACTTTTCTTGTGTCTCGTTCAAGATTCAAGGACTCTGTTTTCTCTTTCCAGCTTCTCCGTCTGGCTTGTAGTTTAGCCCGTTGAAATTTGGCTTTAGCATGCTGGTAGTTGTTGTGGTGTTCTTGGCAAGGGTTATTTTCTGCTTGCTTTCGAGACGTTTCCATGTCATTGTGCAGTTCCTCTAGTTCACTACTCCAGTATGGTTTGTAGTGTTTCCGTGCCCCTCTAGGTATTGTTTCACTGGCAGCTTGTATTATTAGTCTACTGAATTCATCAACTATTTTGTTGATGTCTCTATCTGTATTTATATCTTTAGTCAGTACACTGGTGTAGTGTTGATACATTTTCCAGTCTGCCGTTTTGTAATTCCATCTGGAGAGAGTGCTGTTCTCCCTGATGGCCTCATTTTGCACCACTAAAAAGACTGGTCGGTGGTCGCTGCCTCCAAGTTGTTTCCCAACAATTCGTGTGATATTCCAATCCAGGTCTGGTGAATGGAAAGCAAGGTCTGGTGTAGATGTGGTATGCCATGATCTGGAGTAGAATGTTGGTGGATCTGTTGCCTGGTTTAATAGTATAAGCCCATTGTCATCCTGCCAATTTTCAAGCTCTTCACCTCTCTTGTCCATATGTTCATAGCCCCAGCTCTGTGAGTGGCTGTTAAAGTCTCCACATACAATTATTCTTTCTTTTAATGTAATTGTGTCTAGTGCTAGTGGGCGGTCACTCGGACAGTAGTAGTTAAGTAGATGGAAGTCTGTATTTCCTGTCCTGAGGTGCAGTATTTGATATTCCGCCCCATCCATATACACTTCAATCTGACATGCATTAATGTTGTTCCTTACAAGAGTCAGTATTCCACCCTTTTGTCTATTTATTCTGTCAGATCGGTAGCACTGGTATCCCCTTATCTTCAAGGCTATGTCGTTGTTTAGATGGGTTTCCTGCAAACAGCATATGCTTATTTGTTCTTCATGCAGGATATTTTCTAATTCTATCTTTTTACTGTACCCATCTCTTTTGCTGTTGATGCCTTCAGCATTCCAGTGCATTATTTTTAGTGGTCTTATTTTGGATTGGCCAGTAGCTCTATTCTCTCGCCCCCTGACTCCACAGGGCGGTTGAGAAGGACATCCAGTAATAGAGGTTGGGCCCTTTCGAGGCTGAGGGCCCGGCGCTGCACCTGCCTGAGTGCCCATCACAGGGCGAGTGCCATATCGATTTGCGGTTATAGACATACTTCCATATGCGTTGAGTGCGTGGCATCCTGATTGTTGTGCGCCTTTTGGCTGGTTGCCTCCGACTTCAGCACTTGAACTTGCTAGAGCAGACTGTGGTCTTGCTCGGTTGTAGGAAGGCCTGGCCAGTCTTAGTTTTCAGTCCCTGGTGACTGTTAAGCCCCATCCCCACGACAAGGAGCTGGCCTTGATGAGGTATAATAAAAGTAATATTAGAGGGGAAAATACAAGGTAAAAGAGGCAGAGGCAGACCAAGACTAACATGGACGAGTAACATTAAAAGATGAACAAGTCAGCCTATGGCAATCTGCACCATCAAAGCAAGAGACAGAGTGGAATTTGCGCTCCATGGTAGCCAACCTTCGATGCGGAGACGGCACTCAATGATGATGATGAATTACTTGTGATTTTTTTTTCCGAGTGTTGTAAACATATCTCTTCCTCTGAAATGATTCGCTGATCTATCGCCCTGGAAGTCTCCCTCGATAATAATATTCATGTTTATTATTATTTCTCCCTAACCAAAACATATCTTGCTGAGGCTGGATTTGTCATATTGAAGACAGCAGATGTCGCTCCTTGTTGTGAACTACAATAATGACTATAGAAAGCAGGCAACTAAAACAAGTAGAGGAATTCACATACCTACGAAGTTTATTGACAAACGACAATTCACAAACAGCAAAGATAGACTTAAGATGTATCAAAGCTTGTCGTTCGTTCGTTCGTTCGCTTTCGCCAGCTTTGACCTCTGACGAAGTCCCACCCACTCAATTTTGTGGGACTGAATTTTGCGTGTAAAGTCTGTTTTATCCCATTACAGGATGCCCCTCGCCATGCAGGCAGATTTACTCCGACTTCAGAGGTACTAATTTTTAGGGAATTAGTAAAACCCAGGTGTCCTCGCCAGGGTACGAACCCCGGCTGTTGCCGTGGTAAGCCAACCGCCTATTGATTGCGCTAACCGGACACCCAAAGCTTGTCAAATCATTGGACAACTATCACCACTATTGTCCAACAATAATTGTAGAGGTAAAACGGGCACTGTACAATACAATCTTCATCCGAACGTTGTGCTACCAATGCCAGTCCTGGACCCTGGAAGCAAAAACAATACGAAAAATAACCTCTACTGAGATGGAATGTGTTAGACGAATGACAGGAAACAGCCTAAGAGACAAGATCAGAAATGAATAACTGAGAAAACAGCTAGGAAAGCCCCCCGCCTTAGAATATATAAGGAAACAACATATAAAATGGTTTGGCCACGTGACAAGGCAGAGTGATTGAAATACGACACAAGGAGCCCTCAATAAACGTTGCGAAAATACCAGACCCAAGGGTCGACCACGAAAAAGATGGATCGATAGAATGTTAGAAGCACCTGAAAAACATAACAGCAGCAGACGCGAACACAAGAGCAAAAGACTGCAAATTATATCTCGCTTCAACGCTGAAAGGCAAATGAGGAAGGAAAGAAGAAGTTATGAACTACAGCAACACGTCGACACGTCTACCCTCATCATGACCTCACAATAGTTGGCGAGAAAAATACATCGTGAAGCGAACGCAGAATAAAAGGACAAAGTTGCCCATCGTTCTAGTTAGTGAACCTCTGTAATTTAACTCTCACCTGTGCTATTTTGTCGACTTTGTGGCTATTGGGGCCCTGCCCGGGTGAGAGGAGAAAATAATAGAACAACTGTCACCTGCCACGCATGTTGTAAGAGGTGACTAAAGAGTTCTTGGGTCAAGGTCTTCGCCGATGCTTTCACTTGTTTGTAACGGGCGTGCTTCAAAATGTGCTGCGGAGAAGATCTGAGTACTATGGAGTTCTTCTTTGTGCAATGAAGATGATCAAACAGAACAAATACTGTGCCATTTGTCGAAAAATCTCATCAATCATAACTTTAAATCTCTTTCTTTCTCTCTCTCTCTCTCTCTCTCTCTCTCTCTCTCTCTCTCTCTCTCTTTATCTCTCTCACTCTTCAACTCCATATTATTTCTTTTCCAAAGAGCCTCTTTACAGGCAAAACTGTTCATGTGTATTACTTTTAGAACCACTGGTTTTGGATGTAGTAATGTATCAGTAGTTTTATGATTGTAAGTCCATCTAAGAGTGATAAATGGGTAGCAAGAAGTTCTGAGGCGGTAGTTGATACTTGTAACTAATCAGAACAAAGATAACACTATCTAGGACCGATCAGGACTATGGTAAAACTATAGAAGGGAGGGTTGTCAAATAATGAAGTATGCATATTCTCTATTACTACAACATTGCTCCCGTTCTTATGGTCTACTGGGGAAGGGGGCGTTGTGTATAAGGCAGGAGAATAATTGCTGCAAGCTCAGTGCAGTCACTGCAAGGTGTTTGAGTCAGAGTTTTTATTTCATATTCCAAAGAAACAAAGATCATCTTGACTCTGATTCTGTCAGTGTCGAGAGTATATGAAGAAAAGTTATCGTCGCCTGACGCTGAAAACGTACTTTAGGTTTGTTTCTAATATCAGGCTGTCTCACTCTGCGAATCAATTCAGAGGAAGGGGTATGTTTAAAGCACTCGGAAAAAAAAGACAAATAATCAACAACAGGACAAAAAACAAAGAACAATATATGGACCGAAGCAGGATCTAACCCGTACTCCTTGGCACAGCGCCTTGCCACGAAAAGCCAAACGCTTTGAACACTGCCACTCAGCTAACGTAAAAAAAAAAAAGCTTTTTTTTCTGTTGTTGATTATTTGTCATTTTTTTTCCAAGTGCTGTAAACATACCCCTTCCCCCGAAATGATTCGCTGATTATCGCCTCGGAAGTTTCCCTCTATAATAATATTCATTTATTTAATTTATTATTATATTAATGGCGATCCATGGTAGCCAACCTTCGTTGCGGAGAAGGCACACAATGATGATGATGATTATTATTTGTCTCCAGTCTAAACCACTGGAAACTACTATTCGTGCTGTTTCGTTTTAAATGTTTGTCTGCAACATAAGTATTCAGCCCTACCATATCTGGGGGATACTTCCCTTAACAGGAAAAATATAGACACACAATTTATTCCCGAGCTATGATCGCAGCCCTATGCTATAGTCACGAGAACACCTGCAGGAAAGATATCGCCATTTTTTAGTTAGCCGAGTTGGCAGTATTCCCTAGCGCTTGGCTTTTCGTGGCAAGGCGCTGTGCCAAGGAGTACGGGTTCTATCTTGCTTTGGACCATATATTGTTCTTTTTGTTTTTTTCTATTGTTGATTACTTGTATTTTTTTCCGAGTGCTGTAAACATACCTCTTCCTCTGAATTGATTCGCTGATCATCAAGTTTACCTCTATAATAATATTCATGTATTATTATTTGTCTTCAGTCTCACTCTCACTGTGTGCGGTGTGGCACTAATTTTATGAATCGTGGTGAAAAATAAGAAACAAGTTATACTTTGTAGTGTATGACCAATATATGCAAAGAAACGATCTCAGCTAGCAGGAAAGAGGAAAGGACAGACAGACAGAAAGACAGACAGACGGACGGAAGGACGGACGGACGGACGCACGGACAGACAGACAGACAGATCATGTTTCTGTGAGAAGGCTGACTGTAATTATCAAGTAAGAAGGCTGTTGATACAGAACAGTGTTTCTCAAACTTTTTGTTTTCTGCTGTTGTCCCCTTCCTACCTTGTTTTATTCCCGTGTTCCGCCGCCTCTCTCGCTCCCCCCCCCTCCTCTTCTGTCCTTTCGGGGAAAAAAAGATAACTATGTAAACGCTTTTGTCTTTTTTTGCAAACAGATACGTAACATATACATTTTAAAAAATGCGCAAAAACAATATACAGTTACATAGAAATGTATACTATCATATGACGGCTCTAATAATAAAATGAGCAGGCAAAAATCAAGGGTTTTCCCTATTGTGCTTAGTTCTCTTTCTTTAACTATCGGTTTGGATATTGCGTAAGAAATGATTAAACCTTTGTCATTAAAATTTCGTGATTTTTTAACAAACATTTGTTTCGCCGTAAGTCTGTCTAGCTTCAAAGTTAGTTCGCAACCCGCCCAAATATTCCAGTGGTTGCTCTTTTTTTGCCTTATGTGAGGTTTCTAAGTTCTCCTTGTCGTATTTACATGGTCGCATATTTCCAATGGAATGTTTAATCATCAAATGTCACGGAAATCATGATATTGCAGATTAAGCACTTGGATTTTGTCTGGTTTTGCAGTGATCGGATATATCCGTTGTTAAGATACTCCACTGGGTATTGTCGATACTCTTCTTTGCCGAGCTAAACACTATAGTCAGTATCTATATATTTTAAGAGCATAATTTTATAAATACATTTAGGAGGCGCATAATCATGTCATGAATACATTTTCTATTTGCAAAATATACGTTTATATATACTAACAAATCAATGGATCACAAGAGATTTTTACGATGTTAAGAAATTAATACACAAAAACCGCAAAAGGACCGACAAAAGCTTCGTTCTTTTTCTGCTCTGATTGGCAAACGTGTGAGTCTATTCTATACTCCTTCGATATTCATCGACACGTCTTGCATAGTCTAAAGAGAAGAGGACGGCTAGATTATGTTAGGCAATGGTCGAATGGGATGGGAGAGGATGGAGAGAGATGTGAGAAAGGAAAATAAGGTGGCTCCTGATATCAAAGGTATATCGAGGATGTAGAGAGATGTGAGAAAGGAAAATAAGGTGGCCCCTGATATCAAAGGTATATCGAGGATGGAGAGAGATGTGAGAAAGGAAAATAAGGTGGTCCCTGATATCAAAGGTATATCGAGGATGGAGAGAGATGTGAGAAAGGAAAATAAGGTGGCTCCTGATATCAAAGGTATATCGAGGATGTAGAGAGATGTGAGAAAGGAAAATAAGGTGGCCCCTGATATCAAAGGTATATCGAGGATGGAGAGAGATGTGAGAAAGGAAAATAAGGTGGCCCCTGATATCAAATGTATATCGAGGATGTAGAGAGATGTGAGAAAGGAAAATAAGGTGGCCCCTGATATCAAAGGTATATCGAGGATGGAGAGAGATGTGAGAAAGGAAATTAAGGTGGTCCCTGATATCAAAGGTATATCGAGGATGGAGAGAGATGTGAGAAAGGAAAATAAGGTGGCCCCTGATATCAAAGGTATATCGAGGATGGAGAGAGATGTGAGAAAGGAAAATAAGGTGGTCCCTGATATCAAAGGTATATCGAGGATGGAGAGAGATGTGAGAAAGGAAAATAAGGTGGCCCCTGATATCAAAGGTATATCGAGGATGGAGAGAGATGTGAGAAAGGAAAATAAGGTGGCCCCTGATATCAAAGGTATATCGAGGATAGTTAATTTTAAAGTCCGCCAAAACTTCTGATGTCTTCTTCTTCTACCTTTCAGCTCCCTTTGGAGCATAGGTCTTCAACAAACACTTTCCAAGTCGTTCTGTTTCTTGCCATTCTTTTAAGATCATTCCATGTCTTCCACATCATCTTCATCTCTGCTTCCATATGTCTTCTCCAAGAATTCCTTGGTCTTCCTCTTTATCTTTTACCCTGGGGATTCCTAGAATGACAGATTGTGTAATACTCTCAGTTGGCTTTCGCAGTGTGTGTCCTATCCAGCGCCATCGTCTTCGCTGTATCTCGTTATCCACTGGTATTTGACTGGTACATTCCCATAATTCTATGTCTGTTCCCTACCATGCATGTTCGTAAAAGGCGACAATGGAGGATTGTGCATGGGACTGGCTATCCCGTACTGTAAAAAAATAAGTCGAAATAACTTCACAAACACGGTCAAGTCAAACTTCTGATGTACGCATCGTTTATTCATTCAATCTAAAGGCGAAGACGGCATAGAAGGCGGAAATCAAAGTTCTCCATAGTTGACGATTTGTTCTAGATCGTGTAAGCTTAGTTGTTTCTTAGTGCCATGTTTGAACCTTCCCTATGATATATATTATTCTGTGTAGTTATTTCTTTTGGTTTTCTTTCTTATAGGTTCTTTTGTTATGAAAGGCCCCGGTATCACTGAAAATGAATTAAAAATCCACAATTCCTCAACTGCCTGTACCAGTGGAATCATCCAAATACTATCTCATCTCACAAACAAAGAAAGGTAGCAATAGTCCCCATCATAGCAGTCTCAGCACACGCTAAAAGACAGAAGGCGAAACCACACAGAAAGTGAACACAGTCAAATGTTCCCTGTCATACGATATCATCATTCATTGTAATTAATTTGAATATCGAAACATGATCAAAACGAATGAAACACACAGCTCACGGTGTGCACAGAGCCCCTAACTCAGTAGCTCCTGCAACAAGAGCTTTTTTCTTATATGCGCCGCTAATGAAACAGTTCACTAAGTGGAAAAAGTTATACCTGAGCGCCGTATTCTACATACATGTGCATCCCTATGCATGACCTCCTAGTTTCGCGTCGCTGCCTCCTAGTTTCGTGTCGCTGCCTCCTAGTTTCGTGTCGCTGCCTCCTAGTTTCGTGTCGCTGCCTCCTAGTTTCGTGTCGCTGCCTCCTAGTTTCGTGTCGCTGCCTCCTTGTTTCGTGTCGCTGCCTCCTAGTTTCGTGCCGCTGCCTCCTAGTTTCGTGCCGCTGCCTCCTAGTTCTCATGCCGCTGCCTCCTAGTTTCGTGTCGCTGCCTCCTAGTTCTCATGCCGCTGCCTCCTAGTTTCGTGTCGCTGCCTCCTAGTTTCGTGTCGCTGCCTCCTAGTTTCGTGCCGCTGCCTCCTAGTTTCGTGCCGCTGCCTCCTAGTTCTCATGCCGCTGCCTCCTAGTTTCGTGTCGCTGCCTCCTAGTTCTCATGCCGCTGCCTCCTAGTTTCGTGTCGCTGCCTCCTAGTTCTCATGCCGCTGCCTCCTAGTTTCGTGTCGCTGCCTCCTAGTTCTCATGCCGCTGCCTCCTAGTTTCGTGTCGCTGCCTCCTAGTTCTCATGCCGCTGCCTCCTAGTTTCGTGTCGCTGCCTCCTAGTTCTCATGCCGCTGCCTCCTAGTTCTCATGCCGCTGCCTCCTAGTTTCGTGTCGCTGCCTCCTAGTTCTCATGCCGCTGCCTCCTAGTTCTCATGCCACTGCCTCCTAGTTTCGTGTCGCTGCCTCCTAGTTTCGTGTCGCTGCCTCCTAGTTTCGTGCCGCTGCCTCCTAGTTTCGTGCCGCTGCCTCCTAGTTCTCATGCCGCTGCCTCCTAGTTCTCATGCCGCTGCCTCCTAGTTCTCATGCCGCTGCCTCCTAGTTCTCATGCCGCTGCCTCCTAGTTCTCATGCCGCTGCCTCCTAGTTTCGTGCCGCTGCCTCCTAGTTTCGTGCCGCTGCCTCCTAGTTTCGTGTCGCTGCCCCCTAGTTTCGTGTCGCTGCCTCCTAGTTTCTGTCGCTGCCTCCTAGTTTCGTGTCGCTGCCTCCTAGTTTCGTGTCGCTGCCTCCTAGTTTCGTGTCGCTGCCTCCTAGTTCTCATGCCGCTGCCTCCTAGTTTCGTGTCGCTGCCTCCTAGTTCTCATGCCGCTGCCTCCTAGTTCTCATGCCACTGCCTCCTAGTTTCGTGTCGCTGCCTCCTAGTTTCGTGTCGCTGCCTCCTAGTTTCGTGCCGCTGCCTCCTAGTTCTCATGCCGCTGCCTCCTAGTTCTCATGCCGCTGCCTCCTAGTTCTCATGCCGCTGCCTCCTAGTTCTCATGCCGCTGCCTCCTAGTTCTCATGCCGCTGCCTCCTAGTTTCGTGCCGCTGCCTCCTAGTTTCGTGCCGCTGCCTCCTAGTTCTCATGCCGCTGCCTCCTAGTTTCGTGTCGCTGCCTCCTAGTTTCGTGTCGCTGCCTCCTAGTTTCGTGTCGCTGCCTCCTAGTTTCGTGTCGCTGCCTCCTAGTTTCGTGTCGCTGCCTCCTAGTTTCGTGCCGCTGCCTCCTAGTTTCGTGTCGCTGCCTCCTAGTTTCGTGTCGCTGCCTCCTAGTTTCGTGTCGCTGCCTCCTAGTTTCGTGCCGCTGCCTCCTAGTTTCGTGTCGCTGCCTCCTAGTTTCGTGTCGCTGCCTCCTAGTTTCGTGTCGCTGCCTCCTAGTTTCGCGTCGCTGCCTCCTAGTTTCGTGTCGCTGCCTCCTAGTTTCGCGTCGCTGCCTCCTAGTTTCGTGTCGCTGCCTCCTAGTTTCGTGCCGCTGCCTCCTAGTTCTCATGCCGCTGCCTCCTAGTTCTCATGCCGCTGCCTCCTAGTTCTCATGCCGCTGCCTCCTAGTTCTCATGCCGCTGCCTCCTAGTTTCGTGTCGCTGCCTCCTAGTTTCGTTCCGCTTCCTCCTAGTTTCGCGCTGCTGCCTCCTAGTTTCGCGCCGCCGCCTCAGATATTCGTGCCGCTGCCTCCTAGTTTCGCGCCGCCGCCTCAGATATTCGTGCCGCTGCCTCCTAGTTTCGCGCCGCTGCCTCCTAGTTTCGTGCCGCTGCCTCCTAGTTTCGTGCCGCTGCCTCCTAGTTTCCGTGCCGTTGCCTCCTAGTTTCGTGCCGTTGCCTCCTAGTTTCATGCCGCTGCCTCCTAGTTTCCGTGCCGTTGCCTCCTAGTTTCGTGCCGCTGCCTCCTAGTTTCGCGCCGCTGCCTCCTAGTTTCCGTGCCGTTGCCTCCTAGTTTCCGTGCCGTTGCCTCCTAGTTTCGTGCCGCTGCCTCCTAGTTTCGTGCCGTTACCTCCTAGTTTCCGTGCCGTTGCCTCCTAGTTTCCGTGCCGTTGCCTCCTAGTTTCGTGCCGTTGCCTCCTAGTTTCGTGCCGCTGCCTCCTAGTTTCCGTGCCGTTGCCTCCTAGTTTCGTGCCGCTGCCTCCTAGTTTCGTGCCGCTGCCTCCTAGTTTCCGTGCCGTTGCCTCCTAGTTTCGTGCCGCTGCCTCCTAGTTTCGCGCCGCTGTCTCCTAGTTTCCGTGCCGTTGCCTCCTAGTTTCGTGCCGCTGCCTCCTAGTTTCGTGCCGTTGCCTCCTAGTTTCGTGCCGCTGCCTCCTAGTTTCCGTGCCGTTGCCTCCTAGTTTCGTGCCGCTGCCTCCTAGTTTCGCGCCGCTGCCTCCTAGTTTTCGTGCCGTTGCCTCCTAGTTTCGTGCCGCTGCCTCCTAGTTCTCATGCCGCTGCCTCCGAGTTTCGTGCCGTGGCGCCCCCAATTATGTCACTTTAACCCATGGTCCCCTTGGAAGATTCCTGCCCCCCCACCCTCCTCTATCCACCCCCCCCGCCCCTTTCTCGGACCATGGCCCATATGGCCCTCGCTTGAGAAACACTCGTATGGAAGATCTAGTAAAGCGGTGCCTCTAGGATGGCAAGATCCAACTTTTTCGTCAGAATCCGAGATATCAAGAAAGTCATTGCAACCGCACATCGGACATACATGATCTAAGAGTTAAATGTTCCTGTGGAAATCCGGACATGAACAAGGGAGTACCATTGACTAGGCTTGCCGAATGGGCCAACAATATACATCTCGAAGGCCAAACACAACGACTTGCATGGGAAATCTGGCCATCGCATATACGTGTGTGTGTGCGTTTGTGTGCATGTGTACAGATAAAGACAAAAGTATATGTAGGTAATAACACAGGTTTACAAGCAGACAATCAGTACACTACATTAGTACAAATTGAGAACGTCAACAAGTTTACTCACTGTGATCCAAATCTCAAACCGCTGGCTTTAACTCAGTTTTATTTTTCAAGACTAGTTTAGTTTAGTTCAGTTCAGTTCAGTTCAGTTCAGTTCAGTTCAGTTCAGTTTAGTTTAGTTTAGTTTAGTTTAGTTCTGTTAGTTCAGTTCAGTTCAGTTCACTTCAGTTCAGTTCAGTTCAGTTCAGTTCAGTTCAGTTTAGTTTAGTTTAGTTTAGTTTACCGTTTAGTTTAGTTTAGTTTAGTTCTGTTAGTTTAGTTTAGTCGACATGTCAGCATCATTGTACATCTAACAAGTTCATAAATGCTCAGATCTTCTCCGAAATAAATCCACCAACGTGTTGCGATCAACGACACTAGTGTTGGTTAGCAAGTCTTCTTTGGATTCCTACGTAGCTTTTTCGTCAGGCATCCCTAACCTTAACATGATGTTCGTGAAGTCTGTTCATGGCTGTGGATTCAGGGTAATTTATCGTTTTTATTTTTCGTCCAGGGTCCCTGAGGGCATTTAGAATGTCACAGCCGTTCATTGTCCTTCCGCACTCAACATCGACAAAACTGGCAAGTTAGTCAGCGCATTCATTACCTCTTACACCAGTGTGCCATCGCACAAAAATTAAACAGGCGCGTTTTAAAAATAGACCCCCACAGAGACTCCGCTGCCGTCGAGCACAAAGCTCTAACTCTATACTGCATGCTTGAAGACTAAGGTAAGGACCGTCTGACAACTCCCATTAAATTTGCTTTATGTATGTATATATTTTGTTCTGTTACCGCCTATTAAAAAAAAAAAGTGTAAAGTACCCCCGTCACACCAAGTGGCGTATAGGGAATATGGTGTCAGTGACCATACATTTTACAGACCTTCGGCACTTGATTTTTGGGGTAATGTGGTCGGCATTACACCCGTGCCGCTTTACTTTCCCAGAAAAAAATACTGTTACCGCCTATACTCCTGTATAAACCCTGATGGTAATCAATCTTATTGGTAAATCTTATCTACACCTTCAGGCAGCTTCTTCCAGTAGTTTTATAGCTTTGTTCCAGCATCGGATATTCTATCAATAGCTGTAATAGTATACAGACTAGGAATAGAATAGATCATAGAATGGGAAATACAGCTCGGGTCGGATATGTTAGTAGTTATAAAAACTAGATAGAGAAGGTAGCAGTGACATAAACATAAAGCAGTCACAGAAATAGAAGAACAGTAGCACGTTTTGGGAATGGAAAATGTTGGCTGTTATTGGAAAGATGGTGAGATAGTATTAAAGGTAGGGAAATAGAAAAGTCGATGTCACAATTCCAGAAATTAGTTTGATAAGCAAACTGGGGGCAGGTTAAGTTTATGAGAGAGATGTCACTCTTAGTGTACATATTAACATTATTTGTTAAACTCAGAGGTTAACTAAAATGTCAAGTTGAGATCTGTTTTGCAAAATTTTACACAAAAGTCATCCAAAGTTGTGTTTGTATTCCACGATTGGCTAAGATCACTAGCCAGTGACTTAGCCAATAAATTATGCAAATGAGACAGAGGTACTAAACCTCGCACATTAACAGTATTGGCAGAAACATTGATATAGAAACATCGAGATAGAGAATAATCGAGAAAATGTAAAGCAGACGAGCATAGTTCGGCCGAAACTGCCTTAGTGAGTTTTTATAGAATAGTTATGAACTTTTACACAGTTGGTTAGATTTTATCAAATAGAGGTTAAGAAGGAAGATTCAGAGAGAGATCAGCCAAAAGGATATAATTGAGTTCAGAAGTGTCCCATGTTAGATTGAGAAGTTTCGTGCTCCAGAGAGCAATGGTTAGTAGATTAACAATAGCACAGAATAAGTTAAGGCAGAGATATTTAATAGCAAGTGTAACACAAGACGAGTTGTAATAATATACTACAGTGACAAGTGGAATTAGAAATGTCACAGACAATATGTATTAAGAGATGTCCAAAAGAAATAAACGATGATAACCTCTTAAGTGCATCCAAACCAAGAACATTAATTTTTAAATTAGAACTTGGAATTTTAAATGTATACTGCCAGTACCTTCACTTGTACAACCGACGATCTAATTAACTTGTGCAAGCAAAATTTCAAAGTCAGTGATTATTGATTACACGTATTCATGTAGACATTGCCAGTGACATGTGAATATATTGTCAGTCGTCGTGTTGTTGTCGTTGTGTAGCCACCATGAAAATGTCAAAAACTGAATGAAAGCAGCCAGCAACCTTTTCTCGTCGTCTTTGAAGTGGCCAAGTTTCAATGGTCAGTGTGACCAATAGGGGAAATTCCCATCACACACTCTCCCGCGCTATAGGGTACAGTCGGATGGAGATTTCGCTACAAGTTTAGACACCTCCAATCCTGATTGGACAATCATTCGCCGTGATGAAAAATTCATACACTCACGAAAATAACATTACTAGACAGATATAAAGTCTGATTTCCCTTTCAACTCTTGTATATCTCTAGTCTAGTCGAAGGTATTATCACCTGTTTTATTTCATGAAGCAAGGGCTACATTGTTACACGAACACAGTGCCTTGTAACGCGGGAACAATGGACCCAACAGACAATACTGAGTTATTTCCATAATACCCACTATTTTAAAATTATGGTATGGATTAATCGTCTTCTAATGAAAATCGTTGAAGTAACCCGGAGGCCACCCAAATAGTCATGGTTTGGATAACGCTGGTAGCATCGGGTGAACCGCAGTCGTTATCACGCTGGTTATATGATAAGATTACTGGAGTCGATCCCAGCCTGGCGATATCCAACTGATCAAGCTGAGAAAAAAATGGGTATCAGACTCGAAGAATTAATTATGCTTAACTGCAGATGATTCAAAAAGTATCAAGTCCACATTATCTTATGGCCCATGAAAAATATGAGACTACCGGCGTGTTTTTCTATCTTGTACCATTTACCTAAGTTATTTCTTTATAGTACTCATGTTGAATCTATCTGGTCCCATCTAGTCAGTCTTTGCTCATATTTATTCTATATGTGGCTTTGTACTTTATGCGATCTACCTAAATTGTTTAATTCTGACACTCATGTTCGTTTATCTTGTGCCATCTATCTCATCTGTTTATTTACTACACTTATGTTCTTATATCTTGTTCCATTTATCTCATTTGTTTATTTATTACACCCATGTTCTTCTCTCTTGTTTCATCTATCTAATTTGTTTATTTATGACACGCATGTTCTTCTATCTTGTGTCATCTATCTATTTTGTTGATTTACTACACGTACGTTCTTCTAACTTGTGCCGTCTAGTTTGTTTATTTATGACACGCAATGTCCTCTATCTTGTGCTGTCTATCTAATTTGTATTTTTTTCATCACACTTATGTTCCTCTATCTTCTGCCATCTAGTTAAATTGCTTTGTATTTGTGACATTCATGTTTTTCTATCTTGTGCCTCATGGACTAACTTCTAAGACGTACCACCCCAGTTTAACTTCTCTCCCTCCCACCCCCCAACACTTAACCCATAATACGCCCCTGTTGATACCCTATTACAACCAGAAATAGAAAAGACAGATCGGCCGATAATAATCAACTACTGAGAGACAGACAAGGGAGAATACTGTTCAATTGATCTGAAAATTGGTGGCGGAAACAGCAAATGAAGATGGCTGTAACAAAGCCGGAATGATATCGATCGCATATTGAGGAAGAAGACGGTGGAAGGAGGTCGTGAAGTGATCGGATCAGAGCAATCCATGGCGGTGAGTCAATCAAGCAATGGAGGGATGTCTTCTGAAATGTCTGTCGTCGTTATGTAAAACGTGCCTGTACTGGCAACCTATAGACTAACCAGTGGGAGTAGATTATTTTTGTTTAAGTCTTCAGGCGTCGTCAATAAAGCCAAAACTACTCTGTGATATTGTCTGTCCTATTATTCAGTTATTGTGTATTCTTATTTATATTATTATTTTACCTTGTACATATTGCTACTCCGTTTTGTTTTTTTTCCATTTTCACTCTCATGCACATAATTTTTCTTTTGTTTTCATTACATCATTTTGTCAGCTTTCTTTCCAACTTATTTTCTTCTCTGTTCTCATATTTTCTTTTTTTTCCCCTGTTCTCCTCTCTACTTTTCTCTTTTCTTTTCTCTCTTTTTCGCCTCTTCTTTTCCATTTCCTTTCCTTTCATCGTTTTTCTTATATTCTTGCCATCTTTTTTTTTCTTTTCTATCCTTAACTTTTCTACCTTCTTTCTCTTTCTTTCTTTCTTTCTTTCTCTCTATATATCTATCTGACTGTGCGAGGAAATTTCAGCCAGTGCAGAGTTACCCATTATTTACGATCATCGTCATCATCATCATGTGCTATACCGGTTGGCGTAGGCCATCATGTCCTTCTACGATCTTCTAATTAGAGTGCATCGTATCAATTCTGTTGACTGTTTTCCATGCCATGACACCAAGCTATCCAGTATTTTCTCTCTTTGTCGTCCACGAGCTCTCTTTCCTTTTATTTTTACTGTTGTAGCCAAGTATTCCAACTTTACTCATCTCATGAAATGCCCGAAAAATGTTGATTGTTTCTTTCTGATGTTTTTTTTTTAATGAGTTTCATTTACGATAGTTGATTTAATTCTGCGAAGATTGTTTATTAGTTTCTGTATTTTGATGCAATATGTCTCATTCAAAAATGTTTGTTCGCCTCTTAAGCTGTCGAACGCAAAAAAAAAAAAAGAAGAAAAAAATCGTCTCGACTAGCAGAGACCATTCTGCAGGGAACTGTGAAAATGGTGAGAAGAAGGATTACGCAGAGAAAAAGATGGGAAGATAACATCAAAGTATGGACAAACACGACTTTGCAGAGCCCCAATTAATGATTGAAGATAAAGAGAAAGGGAGAGGATTGACTAAGTCTGTTAGTGGTGCCCCAACAACCACATGATTATCATCATCATCATCATGTGCCTTACCGATTGGCGTAGGCGATCATGTCCCTCCACAATCTTCTATCTACAGTGCATCGTATCACTTCTGTTGTTGACTGTTTTCCATGCCATGACACCAAGCTATCCAGTATGTTCCCTCTTTGTCGTCTGCGATCTCTCTTTCCTTTTTTTTTTTTGCCAGTTGTAACCAAGTATTTCAACTTTCCTCTTCTCATGAACATGATTATGGGATGAAGAAAGAGATGAATATCATTAGTTTCTTTGTTGAACTCGCCCGAACTCATATTATTTTCTTTAGTTTTATTTCATTTTTCTATAATAACATTAGTTTTTCTGTTTTGTTCCGTTTTTTTTAAAACTAACATTGGTTTCCTTTAGAATTCTGCAAAAAAAAGGGCTCTCTGTGTTCTCATAGCATTTGTTTAAGGCTCTCTGTGTTCTCGTAGCGTTTATTTAAGGCTCTCTGTGTTCTCATAGCGTTTGTTTAAGGCTCTCTGTGTTCTCATAGCGTTTATTTAAGGCTTTCTGTATTTTCATAGCGTTTGTTTAAGGCTCTCTGTGTTCTCATAGCGTTTGTTTAAGGCTCTCTGTGTTCTCATAGCGTTTGTTTAAGTCTCTCTGTGTTTTCATAGCGTTTGTTTAAGGCTTTCTGTGTTCTCGTTGCGTTTTTTTTTTTAATTCGTTGTTTTGCATTTTTATCTTTCAGTCTTACCACATAGCCAAATCATTTTTCAAACTGATGTTCTTTTATTTATTTAAATTCAATAATTATACACAACTTTTTGTCTTATTACATAAAATGGCTTTCTGCCATGCACCTAACACACTTAAGTTCCGTTGAGGTTATTTTTCGTATTGTGCCTGATTCTAGCGTCCATGTCTGGAATTGGCAGTACAAACGTTGGAATGGAGGTTGCTTTGCAGATGCCTTCTTTGCCTCGAGTGTTATTTTCCAGTTGGACAATAGTGTCGGCATCTATCCAATGATTTTCTTGCTTGCGTTTGCTGGATGACTAAAGGAGTACACCTTCTCATCAGCCGCCCTTAAGAGGACATTAAATGGGCGTGTCTGCGTTGTGTTGTGGTTTTCAGCATAACTGTGATATTTGCGCATTTCGGCCCAACACATCCGACGTCAGCGTATTATTTTTAAGTACAGTGTTGTCTTCTCTCGTTCGATCCCTACTCGCTTGGCCAGATTAGAGAGGTTATCTGTTACTAGAGGCTCCACGTAAAAGTGGAGTAAGGTCCTGGTTGGTTATGGTTCACCCATCTTGTCACAAGTTATCAGCTGTGATTCGCTGACAACTTCCAGCTCTGCTGCTGGGAGACGACTTTGCCTCGATCCCAAATCACTATTTGACATGAAGTTTATATTACATCTGTAGTCTATTTCTACTTCTTGTGAATTGTCACTTTTCATTAGACTTTATATATATTTAAATTGGTCCATCTATTTTAACTAATTAGGCCTCGTGATATTATATATTTATATAACTAATTATTTTGCAGAAAACTATTTTTGTTTTAATGTTTCCATGGGACCAGTATACTATGAACGTTTATAATATTTAAAAAATGAATATTAACTCTTTACGTACGTTTAGCCGCACAGTGCACCACTCTCAGTTTGATTAGTGTAAACTGTCATCAAACCATATTCATTTTTATGTCTTGTATCATCTTAGTATTGGTGAAATATAATTGTTGTTTAATTATCTAAAAATTCATATATAATATGTTAAGTAAAATAAGTATAAGTAAATATACTTATATACCGGCGCTCAGGTAGATTGATATTTTAAAACATTTAAAGAAATTGTCTCTGAAATCTCTACTGCTAAATTGATAAAAACCTTCCGTGCTGAAAGAGTTAAAATACAATACAAATTTGTTGAAACACTGTTATGAAATATAAAGTTATTCTATAAAGATAAAAGAACAGGCTAAAAAGTTAAGTTTTGTTTTTGTTTTAACTTCGTTGAAAACCAGGTGGTATTCCAATTTTACGGCGACTTTAATGTTTTACAAAAAAATAATAGAATAAAGAGGTGTTTAAAAAAAAAAAAAAACAGAAAGCTGAGCAACAGCAGCACAGCTGCCATGAAGGTGGGACCCATATGTGTTTCTAGCTGGATTAAAAATATGGGCACTACCTGAGCGCCACGTGGTGTGAAGGGGATTAATTTTTTTTTTTCAAGATGAAAGTGTGATGCGTTAGTGCATTTTATATTTTAATTAAGATTGGCATTTCCCAGTTACAATTTGTACCTAACAAAAACCGTAATGACAATTAATTTAATGAAAATAATATTTGACAATTAATTATGACAATTAATTTTAAAATGCGATCTGTTTGACCGATTCTGCTCCACTTTTCAGGTTTCGCCAGGAAACAGAATAATTAGCGTCACCAAGTGAATAAGGATAGAAAGAGGAAGGCAGGCAGAGATAGAAGGAGGAAGACAGGCAGGGATAGAATAAGGAAGGCAAGAAGGGATACAAGGAGGAAGGCAATTAGGGATAGAATGAAGAAAGCAGTCAGGGATAGAAGGAGGACGGCAAGCAGGGATAGAAGGAGAAAGGCAGGGAGGGAAAAAAGAGGAAGGCAGGGAGGGGAAATAAGGAGGGAGGCAGGCATGGATAGAAGGAAGAAGGCTGGCAGGAATAGAAGGAGGAAGGCAGGCAGGGGTAGAAGGATAACGGTTGCAGGAATAGAAGGAGGAAGGCGTTCGGGAATAGAAGGAGGAAGACAGGCAGGAATAGGAGGAGGAAGACAGGCGGGAATAGAAGGAGGAAGGCGTTCGGGAATAGAAGGAGGAAGGCAGGCAGGGATAGAAGGAGGAAGACAGGCGGGAATAGAAGGAGGAAGACAGGCGGGAATAGAAGGATGAAGGTAGGCAGGGATAGAAGGAGGAAGACAGGCGGGAATAGAAGGAGGAAGGCAGGCAGGGATAGAAGGAGGAAGACAGGCGGGAATAGAAGGAGGAAGGCAGGCAGGGATAGAAGGATGAAGGCAGGCAGGGATAGAAGGAGGAAGACAGGCGGGAATAGAAGGAGGAAGGCAGGCATGAATAGAAGGATGAAGGTAGGCAGGGATAGAAGGAGGAAAACAGGTAGGGATAGAAGGATGAAGGTAGGCAGGGATAGAAGGAGGAAGGCAGGCAGGGATAGAAGGAGGAAGACAGGCAGGAATAGAAGGATGAAGGTAGGCAGGGATAGAAGGAGGAAAACAGGTAGGGATAGAAGGATGAAGGTAGGCAGGGATAGAAGGAGGAAGACAGGCAGGAATAGAAGGATAAATGTAGACAGGGAGAGAAGGAGGAAGGCAGGCGGGAATAGAAGGAGGAAGACAGGCAGGGATAGAAGGAGGAAGGCATGAATATAAAGATAAAGGCATGCGACGATATATTAGGAACAACAATTTCAGTGCTAGGTTAAAAAGCACATAGTGTAGTTTGCCATAAGTTTAGAAAAGGAAGAAAACGCACAGACACTGCACTTGCATTGAGACAATTAAAACAAATGCATATCGAGTTAATCTTCAGTAATAAAGAAAAGACGATGGTCATATGTTGGACATGTGATGAGAAGAGATAACCGAATAGCAAAGCAAGCCCTCATGTGGGAAACAACAAGTAAGAGAAAAAGAGGAAGACCCAGAGAGACACTGAGAAGAACATTGATGAGAGAGGCAAGAGCAGCAGGATTCGGCTCCCTCAATGAGACAGAGCTGCTTGCACAGAACAGAGACAAATGGCGAGATTTGATAAAATATCTTTAAAAGAATTGAAAACTGCTAGAATAAAAATTCAGATAACAGAAGAAGTATCCTGGTCTACGCCCTATGGGCCGGCTACGGCTCGAAAGGTCAATAGATAGATAGATATGTATCGAATTGAGGGAAACAAAGAGAAAACTAAAAAGATATATGGTCTAAGAAAATGGTGCAGTATAAAGTCATTAGTTGATATAAGATACTTCATAGAGACTTGATTAAACTTTCTTTCCATTCATAGCGCTTGATGATGACATAAAGTTCTTTATATATTTTACTGCCGTAACTAGTGAAAGCTCGAATTGTATGCAGTGCAACGTATTTGCCTTGTCGGGCTTGTTGGAACTGTTTTAGAATGAAAGATTTGGATTGAAATAAATTGTCAACAGATGCGGCTTCTGACTTTATCAAAGGGATAGAACTACCTTAATTTATAACAAAAAGTAAATTGATAGGTTATTGCCCTTAGACTACTTTTTAAATAAAAATTTTAACTGATGAAATAGAAATGCATATAGGTACATATAAGTGCGAAGCTGGTGTAAAACTGGTAATCAAAGAGAAATTAGTTTTAAAAATAGAAAAAAAATGGTATGGATGCAATTTTACGATAAGTAATCTATCTATCTATTGACCTTTCGAGCCGTAACCGGCCCATAGGGCGTAGACCAAGATACACCTTCTCCTATATGAATTTTTGTTCTAGCAGTTTTCTTTTAAAGATATTTTATCAAATCTCGCCATCTGTCTCTGTTCTGTGCAAGCAGTTCTATCTCATTGAGGGAGCCGATTCCTGCTGCTCTTGCCTCTCTCATCAATGTTCTTCTCAGTGTCTCCCTGGGTCTTCCTCTTTTTCTTTTACCTGTTGTTTCCCATATGAGGGCTTGCTTTGCTATTCGATTATTATCTCTTCTCATCACATGTCCAACGTATGACCATCGTCTTTTCTTTATTACTGAAGATATTAGTGGTTGATTGGCGATTTCTCTAATTTCCTCGTTTGTTTTGAATTCGTTCCATTCTATACCAAGTATTTTCCTTAGACATTTATTTTCGAATGCGTTCAACTTTGTTTCTATATCTCTTGTTGTTTTCCAGCTTTCACACGCATACGTAAGGGTTGATAGTACATTTGATTTGAATAGCCTAAGTTTTGTGTTTGTGCTAATGAGTTTTGATTTCCACAACTTTTCAAGGCTTCTGAAAGACATCGCTGCTTTAGCCAGTCTGATTCTAATTTCTTTGCTCGTATCCCCTTCTCGATCAATGTGACTTCCAAGATAGATAAAGTGATCGATCTCTTCTACTGGTTTGTTTTCCATGTATATTTTGTCACTTGTTGGAATTAAACTTTTCATGACTTTAGTCTTTTCATGATTGACCTCAAGCCCAATTTTGCTGGCTATTGATGATAGTTCATTTGTGTTTTCCTGCATCGTTTTTATCTGACTGCTGAAGAGAACTATGTCATCAGCAAAGTCGAGGTCCTCCAAATGGTCTCCTTGTATCCATTCGATGCCTTTATTACCAGTGCAGCATTTCTTCATTATGAAGTCCATAACAATTCCAA
Source organism: Megaustenia siamemsis (assembly GCA_032433765.1). Classification (NCBI taxonomy): domain Eukaryota; kingdom Metazoa; phylum Mollusca; class Gastropoda; order Stylommatophora; family Ariophantidae; genus Megaustenia; species Megaustenia siamemsis. The sequence goes on along the minus strand of JAVIAB010000051.1, from coordinate 65,806,661 downwards.
ATAACAAGGGCGATAAAATACATCCTTGTTTAACCCCAGTTTCTGTTGGGAAACATTCGCTCAGTCCTTCCTCTGTTCGAACTGCACATGTGTAACCATCATACATGTCTTTGATAATATTTATGATTTTTGATGGTAAGCCATATTGCTTCAGAATTTTCCACAAAGAATCTCTATGAATACTATCAAATGCTTTTTTGAAGTCGATGAAGTTAAGTACAAAAGGTTTTTGCTTTTCAATGTGTTCCTCCAATATAAGTCGTAGAGTGAAAATGTGGTCAAGACAGCTTCTCCCTTTTCTAAACCCAGCCTGTTCTTCACGCATTACTGTATCTATTGAATCCTTTATTCTATTTAGGATGATTTTACAGAATAACTTTGAGGCAACTGACAAAAGTGTCACGCCTCTCCAGTTGTTACAATCTCTAAGATTGTCCTTTTTGGGATCTTAGCAATGATTCCTTTTTTCCATTTATGAGGCGTCTTCTCTGTTTTCCAAATGATGTTGAACATTTTTTGGAGATGTATTAAATTATGGCTATCAATTGCCTTGAGGATCTCAGCTGTTAACTTATCCTCTCCAGCAGCCTTGTTATTGGTCATTAGCTTTAAACGAGTAATGGACGAGATTAAATCGAACGACGTTGTGATTCAGTAGGCCTTCATCAGGAACAATCAACAACACATTCACGGACATGTAAGTACATTTGTTTTCTTTTTTGCGTTCGCCAGCTTTTTTGACCTCTGACGAAGTCCCTAGAGACTACGAACTAAATTTTGCGTGTAAATCCGTTTTTCCCTGGCAGCCGTGTGCACAGGTGTCTCTCGCCACACATGCAGATAACTCCGTCTTCGGAGGTACTCATATTTTTTCCATCAATGCGTAATTGACGTTTCAAGCCGGGCCTCGCTGCTGAGACCAGGGGTGGTTGCTGCAGAGAGAAATCATAAATAAAAATCCAAGCGGTGTAGCCGGGATTTGAACTCACAACCTCTCTGTCTCGAGGGCGGCGTCTTGCCTCGAGACCAACCAGTCATCTGTAAGTAAATAAAATTAAAATAACTGCATAGCTATCTAATAATTAATTATCAGATCAAAATAATATAATGGAATGAGATTACAAGTACTCAACTTCCAGCTGTTTTGACTAGGTTCGGAAACTAATGGCCTGGCTCTGAGTGCGGTGAATCAATTGAGAGGAATAGGTATATTTACAGCACCCGGAAAAAAATGACAAATAATCAACAGAAAAAAAAAAAAAAACAAAGAACAATATTCCGAAGCAGGATCGAACCCGTACTCTTTTGCATAGCGTCTTGCCACGAAAAGTCAAACGCTAGGGAACACTGCCAACCGCACAAGTTCAGGTAGTTCCCTCTTACTGGAGGGGTTCCAAAATTTTGCAGAGAGGGGATAGTATAGGTTCCCTCAACTGTAATGCCATCGACAGTGCTATACATACCTCAGTATAGATTCCCTCAGCTATAATTGCCACCGACAATGTCTATACATACCTCAGCATAGATTCCTTCAGCTATAATTGCCACCGACAATGTCTATACATACCTCAGTATAGGTTCCCTCAACTGTAATGCCATCGACAGTGCCTATACGTACCTCAGTATAGATTCCCTCAGCTATATTAGCTACCAACAATGCCTATACATACTTCAGTATAGATGACCGTGGAAGAACACACAAAACTATATATATATATATGACCACACCTATATCATCACTTCGGATGAAAGGGATGGGAGTTAAGATGGACACACCCAGAAACGAGAAACTTAGTGGGCGTATAAGAAGACTAATCAACCAACACGGAACTGGAGTCGTCAGTCGCTGGACGCTGCGGGATTTGCTGATGAGATCTGAGCACCTATGGACATGTCCGGAATGCAATGATGATGACCCGCAAATAACTCAATAACAACAGATATACATAATTATAAGCATATATCTGTAAGCGTCCACACATAGGCCAGTGCGCATACACAAAGCCCAAAGAATGAGCCAGGAAGAATATAAGAGGTACCCAACAAGGGGACAGAGTGAAATGTCCCTGTGAAATGTTAACTACGTTCTTGTACTTACAGACACCAGCTCTAGCATTGTTAATAACGTGACAGCTTGGTATTCTTCGATCTGAAGCTAACTCTTCTCGACATGGAGAACAGTCAACAACAGAACTGATACGATGCACTGTAGATAGAAGATTGTGGAGTGACATGATCACCTACGCAAACGGTATGGCACATGATGATGATGAAGTTAACTAAAAAAAAAAAAAAATCGCATGCAGACTTTTTACAAATTTTTCTTGTATGAAGGGGATCAGCTCCCTTTTCTTGTATGAACAAACGAGTGAAATATAACAAAATAAAATTATTTCCCACCAAAACGATATTAGCATGATATCAACTAAACAATGTAAACACAAATAAACCAATTCATTATTAGTTCAACCTGAGCGAACGATCAAGGGCTATAAGTGTGCAAATGTATTTCAAGGGCTATAAGTGTAAAAATGTATTTCAAGGGCTATAAGTGTAAAAATGTGTCCATATTTTTAATGTTACGTCCCTTCGTCGTTTTAAGAATGCTATCGTTAACTTTTGGTAAATGTTAATATTTTGTGTTAGTAATAACACGTTAAAGAACCCTACACAACGCATCCACTCACATTTAACGGGTGAATGCTACAAAGCATAGCTAAATAATTGCAATGTAAATTGGTTATAAGTTATGCTCGGTTCCAAATTCAGGTAACGTAAGTGAACACTAACACAATCTATAATCAATGACTGAATTACTGACTATGACAAATTCATGTAACTGGAAGAAATAGGACAAATTTCCTCTCCCTTTTTCCCCTCCCTTACTCATGTTCTGGCCCCCACCATCTGACGTGATCCTCCATGCGATGTTCAGTGTATGTATCATATATCTTGATTATACCTGATTACGTCTCCTTTATCACTAAGTGAACTAAGGAAGGTCGTGGTTTCTTTGTTAAGTTTTCACACTCCATATATATATATATATATATATATAAAATTAGTGATTACCTGTGTCACTCCGGACTGCTTCACACTTGTTATCTCGTCTGGCCTTCCATCCGATCACGTGTCTGGTTTCCCATAAACCTATGAGGCCCATTTTTACTCAAGTCTGAAATTCATTTTCGCCGTGAGCTGTGCTATCGGAATTCGCGATCAGCTAAGTGTTGCTTCAATTTTATATATATATATATATATATATATATATATATATATATATATATATATATATATATATATATATATATATATATATGTTACTTATATATTTTCTCCTTTTATGTATTTTTACTCTCTGATATGTAGCACATCTCTTTCTCTTGTTTCATCATTCCATCTCTTGTCCCTCTGTTTACGTTTCCTCGACTTACCTACTCGATTATCTTAGATGTAGTAGAATTTATCACTTTTCATTGTTTGTTGATGTTGTTTCCTTTTTCTGAAGAGGAGCGTACGTGGACCGAACAATCAGTATTTTGTTGTGTTCCTTTTTTGTAAATCTGTCACCATACCTTGTTGTAGTGTATATTACACCCCATTACTTTTTTTTTTATATACATGGCCGCATTTAAACTGAAAAATATATTAATAATCTTCATGTAAGGGAGAACAAATGGGGTTATATAGAAAGATAAACTGATAGACAGGTTGAGACAGACATTGAGACACATATAGATAAATAAAAAATAGACACACATACAGATAGACAGTAGACATAATGACACATAAAATAGTCAACCAGGCTCACAAAATTATATATGTACCGGGCCTATTGGCGTAGGTGATCTTATCTTTCCACAACCTTCGATCTCGGCAGCTATTTATCATTTCTGTTGTTGACCTTCTGCCAAGCCATTCTCTTAAGCTGTCTGTTATTTTTTCTCTTTGCTTCCCTCTATCTCTTCGTCCCTCAATTTTTCCAGTTGTTACAATATATTCCAGTTGTTCTCTTCTCATTACATGGCCAACAATGATGATTGTTTCTTCCTAATATTGGAAATTAGCTCTCTTTTTGCTTTGACCTCTCTCAGAACATCTTCATTACTCTTCTTAGCTGTCCATGGTACTCTCAACATTCTTCTGTAAAACCACATTTCTACATACTCCAGTGATTTTCTTGTCTATTGTCCTATTGTCTATGATTCGCATCCATATGTTAAGACTGACTCTACATAACATTTAAGAACTCTTTTTCTTGTTTCTATTGTGAAAAATGGATTGCATAGTATCTTCCTAATTTTTTGGAAAGCTGCTTTTGCCTGAGCCATTCTGCATCTCACCTCTTTTGTACATCTTCCGTCTGAGGTTAACAAAGTTCCCAAATATTTAAATTCATTTACCTGTTTTAATATTGTTCCACTTGTCTTTATTTTGCACTGAGGTGATGCCTTTTTCTTTGTTGTTACCATTACCTCTGTCTTTTTGCTATTAAGGCTGAGTCCTTTATTTTTGCTTTCTTTCACTATAATGTCCAACGTTTCTTGTAACTCATTTTCACTCTTAGCGATTAAGACTGTATCGTCAGCATACCTTAGATTATTTATATTATGACCTCCAATTGTTATTCCAGGCATGTCCCTTATGGATCTTAAAATAATCTCACTATAAATATTAAACAAATCTGGTGACAGCATACAACCTTGACTAACATCCTGTTTATTTGTTGAAACATTCCCAATTGGTTTCCAG